>CABFPE010000187.1:110272-131243 GCA_900660155.1 Hofstenia miamia
TGGCCAGCACTATGTCTTACCACGAATTCCAATGCAATATAGATTTAGATTTTGTCTGTTCTGTCAACTCCTCCCATGCATAAATTATATATATATATATATATATATATATATATCATTTTGGGCATTGGCACATCTCTCTTTTATCTTTTATTTGTGATCAAAGCGTCTAGCTATTTGTAGAGGCTCAATTATATCATAGTTTGAGGCAACTAACACAGAGCTGTTGTCATTATATTGTCATTTATATTTTCGGTATCAGAAACATACATTGTCATGAGGAGGAATAACGCCTATGTCAACTTTCTCTATTTCTTCATCTTCGCTCTCCATTTCAGAAAAAATCATTTCATGCATGTTTTCTAACGTAAAGAAACGTTTATACTTGTTCATCTTTAAAAAAAGCTCAAAAGTAATTCATAAGCAAATGTGATTTAACAACAAATTGCAAAATTCAAATTGTTTCCCGCCAATGTTCCACTTACTGAGCATTACGTTTTTCACATGATAATTAATTTTAGGCAATGGGAAATTTCAATGTATTTCATTTACAACATGGTAGAAACTAAGTATCAAGATATGTAATGTAGAAAATGTGTCTTTACAAAACACAAAGAAATATATATGGCATTAGAGTTGTTGAAATTTTTAATAGATAATTATCATCCTTGTATATACAATTATTTCATCAGTTATGGCGTTTTTGGGCTTATTATATTTTTATGAAATCAATGGATAGAGAATGCTTTCTTTATTTATCTTCATCCTAATTCGTTTGTCTGTGTGATCCCGTCCTGGAGTGCGAATTCAGAAACAGACTTGTCAACGAGCCAATCTTCTAACGAGCAGAGCTTGATTATACAGATTCTTATTTCTTCACATGCCTTTCTTATAATCTTATTTTAGAAATGTTTATTAAATAATAGGAAGAGCTATGTAAAATATTTTTAAAAATATGTCGAGCCTCATTGAAAGATTATATTTGGAGAGCCTAGCTTAAAAATTTCGGCTCGTTGACAACTCTGTTCAGAAATCCCCCGCGCTTACAACGCGACAACGTCTGACGGGACTTGAGTATTCTATTTATATTTACAGTAAACAAAATAGTTGAGGCTAGTTGTTGCTGCCATTGGTATTAAACCATTAGGAATAGTGAAACTTTACATATTTTTAACGTATATTAGTCTTTTCAATGAATAATCGTGATTCTTTTCAAATACAAAACGCTTTTGTAGCATCAGTATGTTCGAACATGTTCGCCTATAGCCGTGGCCATATTTAGAATTCAAAAATTTCGAGAAAATTTGTTTGAAAATATGGAAAAGCAGTTTTTTCGTAATAAAGGACTTTGCAATTTAAGGTTAGCGTCTTCTGCTCATGTCTATAATTTAGCTGAAAGGAGTCAATCGACAGAAATGCGTTGACATCATCAATACCTTCGAAGTTGTTCAGAGTGCCCGCAATTCACTGTGTCTTTCGATTGACGGTCAGTTTTCGCTTAGCAAAGTTGTATGAAACGTTACATTTGTATATTATTTATTCAACTTTTCAAATATTAAAATTAGTTCATCTTCCAAACTATGTTTCGAGATTATTACTGAAAATGAAATAGATATTTGCTGCGTTAGATAAATAAATTATTTAGGATTTACCCGCTATCTCTTGTCAGATGATTCGCGGCTAAGCATAAAAGAAGTTATGGACAGCATGAGTCATCCAATATCTCATTATTACATTGCGTCATCACATCGCACGTAAGCTTAATTATATACTTCTCCTCCAGCACTTTAAAAACTTACTTCCATCAAATATTGTTATAGAATTTTATGTTGACTTCGGTCAATCCATTTTCGCAGCATGCCTGTAAATGGGTTGTAGCAACCCAATTCTTTTCATGGGTAATATCAAATATTAAAGACATATACGAATGGGTTAGGCCAATTTTTCGAGGTAATGTGGGTCATGCTCATACGTTGAAAGATAGTATTATATTGTTTTTCGGAAATGTTTTGGTTTTGGTATAAAAACTTACTTTTTGAGTTTTATAAACTTTTGATTTTTAATTCATTTTATATATATTTCCGTTTAACCGTGTTTATGTATAATGGTCATTGTGGGATCACATTTTCACACCACTCTAGGTTGGAGCAAGTACTTTAAAAACTAAAAAGAATTCGTTTTGGGTTGGGGGGGGGGGTGCAAAACTTACTAATTTAATTTGGGGGAAAAGAGGTAATTTTTGATCAGGAACTGAAAAATTGTTACCAGTGATCCATGCAGTTTTCGGTTTTTGATGCAAAGTCCTAACCATTAATGAAAGCAATTCTATCCAACCTAGCCATGGTTACCACTAGCAATGTTTACTGCTTTCATATAATAATAATAGTACAATGTAGCTTAGTGTAATTTTCTTATGTAATTCAAACTAATGCATTAAGCCTTGCGGATTTCACTCGAAAGTTCTAATTGCCACACCCATCCTATCTCTGTTAAACAAAGAATTGTGGTTTAATAGAGATTTTCTATTATCTCATGGTTATTGTTTGAAATACTTTGAAAATATAAAGTAAGGACCAAGATCAAAGCCTTTCACAAACAATTTGTCAATCAAAACCGATAACGTTACTTGTCACTTGAAACTGTCTTCTGTGCTTCCTCATGAGACAATAACATAACCGTTTGATGTAGATTCCCCCACTAATGAGTTGTGGCAGCCTTTAAAAATCACCCTCTAATTTCGACTGTTCAAGAATTAGTCAATTGTAAAATTATATAATTTCTATTCATCTTTTTTCCGAACAATGTTTTTCCATACTCTGTCCATTTTATTGTCTTTACTGGATTTATCTTGAGGTATATTCTTTTGGAGTGTTTTATCATTTTTCCATTGTTCTATTTCTTTATACGTCCTTTAGGTATTTACTCGAAGATCAATTGAAGGGCGAATCCGGAATTGAAGGCTACATCCATGCCTTGCAAAAGGGCTGTCGATGTATTGAAAGTATGATTTGTTTAATTTACATATTCTTAAATTTGTTTAGTTGATGTGTGGGATGGTCCAATTGACACTCCTGTAGTTTATCATGGCAATACTTTCACCACCAAGATCACATTTGAAGAGGTTTTAAAAGTGGTTAAGGAATACGCGTTTAAATATTCTCTGTAAGCATTTAATCTAGGAAGGGCGGGCTCATTTTAAATAAGTTTAATTTAATTATGTTTATGGAAGTACTGTTTAACTGTTTTTTCATTTTAAGATTTTGTATGAGCTGATTTTTCTGTACTTTTATGTACATTTTTTCCATCACTATCATTTACTTGAGTCATTCAAGATTTTTTCTTAGAGTTGTAATGACGATTTGTTTCCTAAAATTTTTTGTAAGCTTTGATTGTAGATTTATATTTTTTCAATAGTTTAAGAACTTACCATAAAAGATGTCTTAGGTTGTCTTGAGACAAAGTTCTTGAAAGTCGTATCTTGATTTCATTTAATTTCATAATTTAAAACAATGTATTTTTCTCACTGAAGAGAGACATGTTGAAACTAATATTTTCTACCTTGTCTCGCATTGGTTTTCAAATAACCAAACAATAGAATAAAATTCCAGACCGTGTTGATTTATTATAGGCTGGTTTTAGTTTTAAGCAATAATACTTGTACTGAATTTTCAACTATCGGTTTATGACTATTGACATGTCAGATGATGTTTGGGCTTGTATTCTACCTATATGTTTTTTATCCTAACGAATCGTTGTTTTGAACTAAGGTCTTTGCGACCATGAACACAGTCTTTTTTTTAAGTAAGTTCACCACGTAATTTGCAAGCTGATATGGGTTGTGTTTTTTCATAAAAATACTTTATTTTTAAATAGAGTCCAATTGACTATATATATATATATATATATATATATATATATATATATATATATATATTCAATGTGTTTTCCTTTTAGAATATATATATATATATATATATGTGTGTGTTTATATCACCCGTTAAATGTTTTTAAAGACCTCCTCATGACCCCGTTTCCAAACAAAAATCTTTGAAATTTTGCAAGGTAGTGTCTCTTTAATTTACCTACCTCATTGTAAATATATTTAAGTTCGAGTGAATACTGCGGGAGCAATGGCCAAAAATAGGTTTTTTGGGGAAAAGGGATTCCCGCTAAATGCCTTAGAAATGTCGGACCGTTTCGGGCCAAATGTAAGGTTTTTGCATTTTCCATCGCAAAAACCGGTATATATATATATATATATATCAGAAATCTCAAATATTTGTAATAGATCATAGGTTTTGTTAAACTAGAGTTAAAATTTCCATTAAAACAACAAAATATTGCTGATTGATCTTTTGAAGTGTGTTAAAAAAATTAGAATAAATNTGTATATATATATATATATATATATATATATATTAGTGTATATATATTAGTAGTTAATAAACGTTCTCTAAGGTTTGAATTTGAATGTATTGAGGGAATTTCTTGATTTTCATCATATTCAGTAATCTAATAGTTTTTCTATGATACTCGTGGAATTTTCAATTATACATTTTAGGTATCCTTTATTTATTATGCTTCGAACTCATTGCAGTATTTTACAACAGCGTGCCATGATAAAATGTATCAACCTGTATCTCAAAGGTAAGCTTTAATTTCACACGTTTATCATCGAATGTTCAAGTTAAAAATTGAGTAAAATTGCCTGTTACTTTCTCAGACCTCATGCATCTGTACATTTGCTAGAGATAAATTGAAAAGTGATTGGGATGCTGACAGGTACTGATAATATCTTATGAGTGACTTGTCATCGGTGTGTAAAGTGATCGTCTAATTTCCTGCATTTCGACCGACTAAATAGGAATTAATTAATAACTCCAACGATTTTATTGTGCCGCTCTGTCATTCAGTCAACGTTTATCCCTCCATTCGACTACAAAAATAAGTTCCTTAAGTGCAGAAGTTGCGTCCGCCAACCTTAAATTTTCAGCTCAATTTTCAAAACCTAATGCATTTTTAATGTCAATCAATTTTTTTTGAAAAAAGTCGCGGCACTTTTACTGCCATTTTTCTATGAAACCATTGTTGTCACATCTTTTGTCTTATAATATAAATTTTTTTGAATGATAGTAAAACTAGTTTTATTTTCAATTTAGATAATACATGTTTTAGTATCCGTTGCATGCCCAGTCATTTCCCAATCAATTGTGTGTGGGGGTTAAATATGTCATAAAATTTATTGGTCAAGTTAAGCCTCCCACCACATTTTAAAGGTTTATTAAAGCATTTGGAAAGCCTTGAATATGGAACATAAATTTGTGAATGTGACCCCATCTAATGATAAAAAATTGGACTAAAATGTGTTCATGTGATGAAAGTATTCAAAAGTATTTACTATGTTTGAAGAGAACATCACAGATTTTATAAATATTGCGAAAAGTTTGAAGTTGTATTAGGAACGAAAATATGATTTGCAGCATGCCAATTTGGTCAGTTTATTACACATTATTCAACGCCTGGGATAATTTGTTAGAACAAATATTGTAAAACAAAGCAAGTAACATACTTACAAAATGACTTATTTTTCCAGTGACCTCCCAGATGACGATAAATTAGAGGATTGATTAGAGGTATTCTTAGCATTGATATGCTAATTTATATCAATGTTTTCAATTGAAATTAACTGGTTGTATAATTCATATAAATTTAGCAAAAACACTTTTAAGAAGGGACCCTCTCCCCATCATCAAACAAATTTATTGTTATTGCTCAAGGAGGTTTGTTTCTATGGTAATAAGATAGGTATTGGCAAAAATGTCTTTGGTCTTGGATTAAAAATATTTGATGTATCATGATATGAACTTGACCTAGTTACCTCCAAAAATGGCAAAATATTAGCTAGCATTGTCAAAAAAATAATTGCAAGAAAACTACAATATATAGCTCATAAATTATTACGGATTTGATAAATTAACTTCTGGAATTTGAACTTCTAAGACTATTCTGCTGTAATCTGGCAAAACACATTAATTCAGTGAAAATAAGTAGAATTACTGTGTTTTGACTGGTTATTTCAAGGGCAAATAGGAGATGCTGTGTTCTGCCAATCACAAAAATCACATAAGGGGGCCAACCTGAAAAAAATAGTATTGCTACATGATGTACAATTAGTAAAGCATTGGATTTTCATGAAAAAGTCCATTTTGAAAATTTAGTGAATTACTGTGTTTTGCCAGATGACAGCAGTATTAACTATTGCAATATTGCTATGAGGATTGAATTAGACAACTGCAGAGCAGATATTTATTTCAAAGGCATTTCTGCCCACAAATAATTTTTTTGGCATCTGCCTTAATTATATGATTCAAAATCTCATTAGAATTGTGTTATCCTGTGAAGGCAAAATTTTAGTAATTTGTCATAGATTGGAAAAAGAAGAGAAGCTTTTAGCGCATAGTAGTATATATTTGCACCACAATCATTGACCTGTGGTACAAAACTGGCGATTTCGAGAGTTGTCCAAAGGTGTGTTCCCACTATCGACTTTTATCAGCAGATTTTAGTCATAAGCAATTATTTCCGTTCACATTCACGATTTTTTTTTAGATGATAAATTATCATTTTTTGAGTGACAGTAAGAAAATATCAACATCTGTTTATTGATTGGCCTGTTTTGGAATGAAAAAGTTTTTTTGCATATTTTGAAATTGAAATACTTTAACTTCAATAATCGACGTTTCACGAGTCTGTTCCCTGCGTCAACTAAGCGATTATTTTCCAGTAGCTATTCGACTAGTTTTAGTGCTGTTTACACTATCGACTTCTATCACCGATTTCTTGACAGATGATGAAAGCCGATAGTGGGAACACCTTAAGTATGAATACTGGCAACGCGAAGCCGTTATAGTTTTTTCATTTGAGACATTGTGCTACCCCTAATTGCCATTCCAAAACATTTTTGTAGTGAGTATATCACATCTTCAGTTAATCGACCTCTTCCTTTATATCTTTTACCATCTGAGAGATTAACGGTTAGACCCTGTTTGGGGTCATATTTGACCCCAGCTGATGAAAATTGCTCTAAAACTCCTAGGTTATTAGTTAGATTTCTGTAAGGTCACTTTGCTTTTCAACATTTTTGATGCTACAGTGTATGCCATTTTATTGTGTAATAAGCTGTCGACAAGGCGGCCCAAATCATCTTTCATGCCTCAACCTCTGTTTGAGGTCAATTTTGACCCCAGAATAATATTTGATTTCGAGTATTTATAGAATATTATAAAATCATTTTTGCTGTAACTAGTTTCAATTTTTGGTCTCATTTTAGATTAGAATTATTTGATTGTAATACTTTATCGTATCTACTTGCGTCTTATTATCTTATTTTTAGATGGCATTCGCATATATTGAATTATGTCACTATCTACACCTATTGCAAACAGGTGTACTAGGGAATAACTGTTAGAACTGTTTTTTGATACGAAAGATGATGAGATTTCTGATCAGTCTGAAGGTAATGATGATGAGTATGCTAATGATATAATAGATGACGACAAAGAATTTACCAACCGCAACTTTATATTCAGTTGATGATAAACGACAGATGTGACTATAGTTTAGAAAGCAGCGACGATGGCGATAGCAATTTGATGGAAAACGATTGGAGGAAAGGAAGTCAAGTGGAAGTTGAAAGAGAGCCTGTATCAAATTTGTTGAAGGGAATACCGAGTTTTCTATGTTTTTTCAAGCCCGAAAACCCATATGATGCATTTATGATTATATTTGATGAAATTTTTGATAAGATTGTTTACTAAACCAATATTGAAGGTAGACGTTTGAAAGCTCTGCGTGCATCACAACTTTTCAACAAGAATTGGAAGCCTGTCATTCGAAGTGACATTGAATGTTTTATTGGTATGTATTTACTTGCTGGTGCATATAGACAACATTATCGCAATATTGAGCAGCTTTGGAATATTACGCGAGGATTTGCAGCTTCGTGCATCTATGTCATAGTTTGATGATGGACGCCGCAATAGTGAAGCAGTCGAGGACAATCGATTTTCAAAAATTAACGAATTATGGAACATTTTTGTACAGAATTTACAAAAAATTTGTAATCCAAAACCTCAGTTAGCAATTGACGAACCACTTAGAGTTTTATGGAAGACTATGCTACAAACAGTATATTCCCACGAAACCAGGAAAATTTGGTTTTAAAATATTTTGGTAAACAGATGCAACCAATAGTTTTTCATTGAATAGTTGACCTTACATCAGCTCTCACACACTTTGCAATTCCGATGAATTTGGTGGATTGTCAAAAGTGTGCGAAAAGGTTACTTGCAAAATGCTACAGCCGTTTTTTCATTGCGGATATGATTTGATTGATGATAATGATTTCACAACTCTTCCGCTCATGCGTTATCTTAAAACACCAAGAACTGCATTCGAAGGATTTACCAAAAAGTGAGAAAGCATTTCCTCAGAAGCCTCCAAAAGGAACTTTCCATTTTTACCTTAAAAATGAGGCACTATTATTTAGTGGATAAAATAGCATCTAAACCTGTGCTCTTTATTTCTAATGAGCTTCATGCCGCATCTATAGTTACTTCAGAATCTAAATCTGATATCATTTTAGACTATAATAAGTACAAAAGCCGAATAGACAATTTAGATCACATTGTAAGAATATATTTATTCAAAAGAAAAGTGTACGTTGGACAGTTTCTTTTTTTCAACATGATAGATGTTGGTTCCTACAACGCCTACCTAATGTCTGTCAAAATTTGATTTCCTGGAATTGTTGGCTCTATCTCTCATGAATCAATCTATGAAAGAGCGAAACTGTAACCCTAGAATTTCTAGAGAAACCAGAAAAGGGATTTGGAAAACCCACTTGTTCTGGTCACCAAAGTCAAGAAAAAAAGAAAGACATGCGACGTCTGTCTTCGAAACAAAGACATAAAAACAAATAAACGGTGTTATAAGTGTGACAAATATATATACAGGGAACATCCAGTTGTTAAGTTTTTTTGCCCTGGCTGTTAGATAACGAATATATTTTATAGTTTTGCAGTTTTTGAGTTTAGAGACTTTGAGTTTTATTTTTTGCAAAATGTTGCCATGTACCTGTCTCTTATACACATCAGGGTATGTAATCTTGGGTTGCCAGAATATTTTTCAAAATGCTATCAAACATGATATTTACCTTAGAAATAATATGAAATTTAGCCATTTTTGATCTAGGCGTGAATAATCACTTTTATTTAGTAAGTTTTGGTAAGACACTGTGGGGTTATTTTTGACCCCACAGCAGAGGCAAATGTAGTAAATTTTATGTAGAGTTTAACCGTTAAATACCCTTGATATTTCTTTGTGAGCGTAAGCATAAAAATGTTTCAGGTGGTTGCTTGATGAGACCAATAAAACTTGCCTTCTGAATTCCACATAAATCCTTGGAACATAACTAGCATTGAAGAAATTACCAGAAGCATTGTATTTGAAGTATTCATCAATTAGTTTCGTTTTTTGAAGCACCACTTCCTATATATATATATATATATATATGTATATATATATATATATATATATATATATATATACACACATATATATATATATATACATGCATGTATATAATTTACTAAAATATTATTATAAACTAATGCTAGTTACTGAGATGCAAAGTAAAAAAACCCAAAAAAATTCAAATTTTTGAAATGGACACAAAGTATTTGACACATTAAAATAGTTGCAGATTTTTAAAATTTAATAATTTAAATTTAGTAAAGGATAATTTAAATGATTTTTTGCATTTAAATATATTAGGGTTTAAAGGATCATTTAAATGATTTGTTTAAGGAGGGTCATTGGTGTTATTGTACCTAAATATTCAAGGTTTCAGAAATTTATTAATAGAATTATTACTTTACAAAAAATGTTTGCTTCTTGAACATTTTTTACATTAAATTCCCTAAATATATAGTTTTATTTGCATTTCAATGATACCTACTGCTTGATTCAGTTCGATATGTTAGTTATCCCACTTTTTATTAGTGTATTCGAGTGAATATTTGAATTTTAACCCTTTGATTCTTTCATTAATTGTCTGAGAAAAGGTCTCGAGTTATTCACACGCTACAAAACCACTTTTCATAATTTGTGTTGGTATCACCGTGGGACTTCTAAAATCAAGTGGGAATACCACTTCTATACCGGAAATTGCGTTTCGCGTGCGAATTTTCCTTTGTGTTGGTTAATTAGCCTCAACTGTGATTTGGGCGGTTTTTCATCGATGACAATTCTAAATATATTTTTGTCCTGTGAGTGCAGTAGGAATATATTTTATCCTCCATCTTTCTCATTTTTATGAAAATCTTTCTGCTTTATCTGATGTTATTTCCCGCTTAAATTCATTTTATTTAACAAATATTTCGATTCCATTTTTCTGCATATTTGGTTTAAGCGTATGCGTACTGCATTGCTTGAGAAAAATTTTTGCCATTTAGTATCCTTAATTGAGAACTATTGATGAAGGATAGGGATGTACTATCATAAAAGAACCCAAGTAATTTTCTGTTATGGAATTTTTTCATCACGATGTAGCATTGTTTCTATTTCTAGTTACTGTCCGTATATATTGAAACTTTAATAACTGAGATTATCCATTAGTTTAGCTTCATTTTTGTTAAATATGTTTAATATAATTATATTTATTCAAGATTTTCTATTCATGTAACGAATAACATTGTTAACATATTTTTTCAATTATTTAATGTACAAAAAACCATGACCACAATTTTTTTAGCAAAACTGGCTATATTATGTAGTATAGTTTATGAGATATATACAGATGAACACTCTTTAAGGATCTCACGGCATCTGTTTTCACAAGAATAGGCGTACAATGAAAGTTTAATCTTATAACTAGGCCAATCAAACTGCTATATTGTCACTTTTTTGTTTTTTATTCAACCATTGTGTGAAACATCCTATAACAACAATTAAGGACATTCAACCTCATTCCTTGCTTATTGTGCCACAATAAGTCACATTTTGTTTTAATGTAACAGTTGGCTGCAGTTCTATTTTTGGAAATTTGCTTAAACATTCAAATGTCTAGACACCAAGAATGTCTAGAATTCAAGGTTTTGAGTTTTGCACATTTGAATAAGAAATTATTTTGAAATTATTTTATTTGTGCTGGGAGAGTTTTCTCGAAGTGTACATGAACAGTTGCAGAAATGTAATCCAAAGTCTGTTGTGGTAGAGAACTGCTTAGCAGTCTTCTGATAAACTTTTGTCCAAAAATAGGTTATTATGTTCTAAGAAGGCAAAAAATTATTTGTTTTTCTTTTATCGCAATGCTTTTACATTTTAACACGTTGACTACCAGGCCATTTTTTAATATTATCTTGTGAGGCCACAAAACAAATTTTTTATTGTAATGGGATTAAAGTATATATTGGTTTTTAAAATATTTGGTCCTATTTTGAAGGCCTAGCTTTTGTTTGTTAACCTAAAAGGGGGAGTTGGACTCATATATGTTACTTGAGGACTTGTTGACACTAATATTTGACATATTTACCTGGTACTTGCAGTCGATTCTAACCTGATACATATAGTTTTCGATATTTTCTGTTATTCCTATTTATTTCATCATTTATGTATCCGTAAGATATTTTGCTAGGTAATACAAATAAGTATAACAATTACTTGTCTCTTGAGAGCCAAAATAAGTTGAACTACATTCAACATGTTTTGTCAACAATATATCCAATAATTAATATAAATTTTTTCCACTTATAAAGTTTGTTAGAAAATTTCATAAAATTTATATAAATAGTAATAGATCAAAGAAGACTGTTTAACATTGATGACAGAGAACAGCAACTATGATGATTTAGATGGTGCAGATTTATCTGATGATGATTCTGTCGCCGACCCTATGAATGTTTATTGGGGTTAACTGATTATGAAGCTGATGGTGTAATTGACAGAGAATTGGTGTAAATGAATTTGGAAGAAGAAATTGAAGAACAGCAAGAGTTAGGTAACACAGAGGACAGACATAAAGAAAATATATCAGAAAATCAAAATACCCAATGACAGAATATACTGGAGGACATTCTTTACTGGCCCTTGTATTTGATTTCAGCAACCAAATAATGTCAAACCAACTGATATTTTCAAATTATGTGTCAATGATGAAGTCCTCCAATTACTTGTGGGCAACAGAAATGCGTATGCTAAACACTCTGAAGAGGGGTTAAGTGGTTTCGAAAATTGGGATTGAGCTTCTCCTGGGAATTAGCACTGTGAATGCACATGTAGTCTTTCAAGAAATAAAGGTAAAAAAATAAAAATTCAGAAAAGAAATTGCAAAGGATCTACTACGAATCAAACCAGAAAGAAATGTGGCTAAACAACAGCATGTGCTGGAACCTTTGGTAAATGAGAATAACAAGGAAATATAGCACACATGCAAATTTCACTGCCAAAAATTATGTGTCAGAGCAGGGAGGGATGATGTGAGAAAAAAATTTATCACCATATCAAATATTTCCTTATTTTTGTTTTTTTCAAAAAAATTGCAATTATAATTCAGATGTCATAAATAATGCAGCATTCTTATAAACAATTCAAAGTACTTTTTTGAATATTGTTTTGTAAAATTTTATTTTTTTCTGTTTTCCAAACACTGTTAAACTCATATATTGTAAATTTCAATAAAGAAATAAATAAACCAAATGTTTCATTTTCTAAATTTAGAGTGTAATTGAATTTTGGAGTCATTTAAATGCATTTTTGTGAAATTTTGTTTTCCCATCTTATCCTTTTGATATGTGAAAGGCGTGGTCCATATGTATATATTATAACAATATATTAAAACAAAATAATGGTAAAGTTGCATTTTCATTCAATACGGGACGCCCAATCCATGAAATGAAGCTGGAGCAAATTTATTCAATTGAATGATACATACAACTGATACAAATATTTTTGACGGCTATTTAAATAAATAACATCCGTCAACATACATTGTTAAATTTCAGTCAACGTGTTAATAAGAAAATTTAGGTATTTACAATTTTTGAAGATCTTTGGGTTACATTTTAGAATTTTGTAAGTTAAATTTTCGTTGCCCTAGCTATCGCATAGGATATGAAAGTTTCTTTTAAATATCTATCGGAATCGTCGAGATATAATAAAGAATATATTCTTCAATATATCGTAATTTCCTATGCAACACTTAAAATTTTTTTATCCATGTTTCTTCTGGATGAATTTGAGCGGATGTCAATGGGCGTATATGACAAACAACTTGGAAAGTTGGATTTTGACATGACCTTATGGATTTAACGAGTGATTGGCTACTTTCAAACAATTTATCATGGTTTCAAATCTAGTTAAAGTAAAAAAATTTTCACTCTAATAGTTCTGCCTAAACTTGTAGCCGTTATTTTTATATAACCTGATTGTGGATATTTAGAATATTTATTTTGTGAATACATCGGTGGAAATGAACAGTTACCTTCTCCCGAATCTCTCAAAGAATGTATTTTGATCAAGGTATCTTTTTAAAAATCTATGTGAATTCATTAGTTTGAAATTTATCTTTATTGCAATTTTTTTTAATATTGTTGATTAAAGCTAATTTTTTGTTAATGTTTCCTCTATTGCAGCCAGTTTGTAAACTTTATTTTGCATTCATCAATTGTCAAAATTCTAAGTAGTAGTGAGCTACTAAATACATGGTATAGTATTTTTTATTGTATTTTGAAGCTGTAGTATGTGTTCGTTTTTATTGTATATGCTGTAGTTTGTAGTTTTGTAAATATGTTTATATGTGTAAATATATCGTTTACAGAGATATTACGAGCTGTAAATACAACCATTACTAGACTTAATTTGCGATTGGCGTAGCTACAACTTGACGTAAACCGTTTGTTTAGGCTGAATTTAAGATTATAGTAAAAAAATGATTGCAACAGAGGAGCACCTATATTCAAGTTCAAAAATTTATCATTTTAAAACGTCTTTTTGTAAATATTGCTTCCCTGCCAGATTGTAAAACACAGTTTTTATATAATCGTCTGCAATCCTTTAGATATCGTGTGCTTTTAGTAAATTCTTATTTTACTCTGTGTGTACAATATGTTCAACTAATTCCAGTTTTGTGATACAAAGCGAAATTGTCGCAATTCGTGCTCATTTTTTACATTGTTTACTCTCATGTAATACTTCTCAAAACTTCAGTTTTGAACTTTAGATATCAATTCGGGAAACGGAACATTGTAAAAGTCCCAAAACAGATTTATTTCAATTTTTCAAAGAAGGTAGAGTAGCTTCCAAGTAAAAAAGATGTTCTCCATCTAAGCTTTGTCTTCTGAAAGATCTTTCCGCTAATTTGTCTGCATATTATAAAACTCATTAAAATTTGGGAAATTGAGTTATGTCGTATTGTAGAGGAATGTTCGTCTCGAGTACATAAATTTCTACTCTGTCAAAAGTTATTGATTGTTAATTATTAATTCACAAACTTCGTAAATATTTGTTGGCGACGACTAGAAGTCGATATGCAGCGTGTTATAACTGAATTATTATTTCTTTTCAAATTACTTTGTGTTAAGACTTTCAGCACATGAAATATTACTTGATTGGTTGTAGAAGACTTTAAATTCAATAGGAAATGTACAGTTAACCTGGCATATCCTGAACTAGGGTTCGATGCAAAGCTCTAATAGTAAGCATTAAAATGAACTGATACTTGCGTATGTTGTATCAAATCTGGAATATCTTATGCAAAATTTTTGGTATTGTTAATTGATTTCGATCTCTAAGAATGAATTTATCAGTAGTGCGAACAAAATTCAAAAAATCCAAATTGAAATAATGGTCAATTTATTTAAATAGTTAGAAATTATTGTTTTATTGCATATGCATACATATTTTAAGAATTTTAAGGTCGAAATAAAGCCAAAATTTTTCACCTTTTCAAATTAGGTAAAAAAAATAAAAATTTTCTTTGAGGTCAAAGTTTTTGGAATAGAAACAATGTATGAATGATTTTCATAAAAAACTCTTTAAAACCACGTAATATGTAACTAAACAACATTTTTAATAGCAGAGATCAGCGATGGAATCGGATCCAACATTTTAAGATCCGATGTAATCCGAATTTTTAAAAAAATTAGTTTTAAATCCAAAACGGATCCGAATTTAAATATGTATTCAAACAATAAATAAACATGGACTTACAATTTTGTTTTTTAAGTTCGAATAGAAAATTTTAAGTGCTTCAACACTATCTTACGAAATGGTGCATGCAAATCAACTTATTTGTAAGCTTTGTAATAATCTAGTTTCTAAAATTGTCATCAACTATAATCATAATATTTTTATAGAGTTTAAATAGTTGAGTGTCTTATAGTATTAACTCCCGTATTAATTTTTTATGTCCAAGTTCAAAAATAACCACTTTGCAATGTCACTATGAATTGATTGAAGTTGTTTCAAACAAAATAAATTTACTTCAAAATTGCAGGTAAGGCGATGAAAACAAGAATAGCACAAATAATGGCGAATTAAAGAACAACACCAAAATTTATATTGCAAGACATTAAAAAATTGGTGTAGAGTATATTAAAATCAGTGATAGAAAAATTAATTTTTAAACAAAATTTGAGATTTAAATATAAATTTTAAATTTTACTGAAATTGGTTTAGAAATTTTAAATTATATAACAGCAACATTAAATAAATAAATACCCTTTTAATAGTATGCTGATGGTATGGTTCCATAAATATTTTTGCATTTGTAACTATAATAATGACAAAAATTCTGAGTACTAAGTTTATCTTGGCATTGCAAGTTGCTTAGAGTGCATATTTAAATGATATTTTTTGATTGAAGAGCATCTCAAATAATATTCTTTTTTTTTAAATTTTGCAGTGTTTGCAAAAGCTAAGGTGTTCCACTTGCTTCTCTGTGTTTTTTGCTTTTTCTTTGACATACATATTATAGAGAATCCTTTTCAGAATCAGTATCCGATCGGATCCGATCCCGAGATCTGATCCGATTCAATCTCTGCAGTGTATTTGAGAAAATTTATGCGTTTTGTACTTAAATTGTAAAAAAAGTTTAAAGGGGAGAATGCCTCTACTAATAAATCTAAACGTCATTTCCAATTGTTTAGCTTTTAAAAATATAGGTATCTTGGTTACAAAAACATGGGAAAATATCACTGCACAATTTTTAACTATTAAATGAGAGATAAGTTAGAGCAAACATTTGATTACTATATTAATATTTTTTCAATTTTTATAAAAATGACATTACTAAGGGTGTCATTGTTGAGAGAGCAAAAACTGCTCTCAATCGGGCAATAATGCAAAAGTTAGTAAAGCCACAAATTACTATGAATTGATTTGAACTTGTAAAATGCTTTGAGTTTGAATCAATCTTAATTTTGGATTCTTTGCCGGAATTTGAAAACTATAGATTACATGACTTAATGAATAATCGGTTCATTAAATCTTTCAGAATATGGATTGCTGAAAATTGCAAGTGTTCTACTGCTTCCATGAAAAGGTTCTTCTCAAAGTTAAAAAGCATGCTTAAGACAATAAAATAATTTTGTGTTGGTGCTTCTTACTACCTAGTTGATTATGCTTAGTAGAGAATACACAAAAGCTTTGTCAATTTTTTAGGCAAAAAATTCGTTTTAAGTAAAAAAAGACAAAATGTTGCTGGACAAGTAGCGATTTTGTTTAACTTTTTGATTTTACAAATGATGGTAGGCGCAGCAAGTTGCCTGTTCACTCATTTTACATATCTCCGAAATGAAATTTTCCCTGCTCCTATTAAGACGGTAATTGTTTTTTATCACAATTCACGCGGATTATATGTGAATGAACGCTTTATATTATTAATTCAGTGTCGAACGCGGTATACCAACCACTTATTGCTACTAAAAATCTTTCTATTACAAAAACTTGCTTTAAAAAAACTTTTATTGGCAATTATAAAACTTTGCAAAAGCGAGATACTTGATAATATTCAAACATTGCCATTAGGCATGCCGCACTGTATGTACTTCGGTGAAATTCAGAAATGCGTTCAGCTGTTCCATTCACCATCAATTGAAGGGTAACAAAGTAAAGTTTGGAGTTCAGCTGGAGCCAGGGAAAGTCCAAGTGCTTTCAACGAAGTCGCTGTTAAGGAGTATAACAGAAATCTTGCTTTTTCGCGTAGAGACAAGCTAGAGATTATGTAATAATTCTTAATTAGGATATGCATATTGTAGAAGGGAAGTATTATCCGTACACTCTCGCACCTGACAATAATTATGGCCATCTTGCCGTACTCACTGATACAGGTGTGTAAAACTGGGCATCTGCGAGGAGTACAGGTACTTGCACATCACTATAAGGCGGACACAAGCAGTATTGTGTTCGCTTGGCCTATTTCTTCGGTACTGGGTATTAGGAAGATGCTAGTGGATCTTAAACAAATTGACGAAACTGTGTAACTAATAATGGTGAATTGGACCATGGGATTAAACTATGGCAGGGGACTCAGTAATTTTATCGAAATTATATTTGAAGTACCTTTTACTATTTATAAGTCATTGAAGCCTGCTAGTGATGGCCTGTGTAATTTTAGAGGTGAATGTTATAGTCTTCATTGAGTATTGGCAATGATTGCAATTCAACTTTTTTTAAATATTGTACTGTGCGGCATAAACGACAAAACACAATCATGTTTTTGCACCGGATTATGAAAATATGCATATAAAAATTCAATTCTATGGGATTGTAGAGTCTAGTTCAATGTAAGGTTTTGAATTTCATTCTTATTGCTAAAATAAGGATAATCTAGGAAATGTTCAAAACCTGCTTATACATACAGAGTTGACATGTTTTAACAGGACCTGTTTAAAACATGTTTTAAACACTGTTTAAAACAACTGTGTTTTTGCAGTGTTTTTTTCAAATTTATAGAGGAACGTTTGGGAAACAATTTTTGGGATTCGTCCATTCGTACTTTTGTAACCGATTGTTTGCTACTACGTGTTTTTAGCAAAATTTTCGTACCCTGAGCTGGGTCTGTCTGAAAGCAAAAAAACATTGTTTTAAACGTTTAAAACATTTTTTTAAAAATATGCTTTTTTTCCAACCCTGCATACATAGTTGTCAAAATTATTACATTAGTCCATGTGATGAGATCAGGCTGAGCTCGTGAATTTTTTGTGTTTAGGGTAAAAAGATCAATTATCTTTCTTGTGAAGAGTATGGAGAAGTCAGTGATGATGATGCGGAAGTTTTTGATGAGAAGGGTAGAAAAATGAGTTTAGTACCAGCAGAGAAAAGACTAGTAAGTTTAACCAATTTCCTTCTCTTCCTTACCTTTTGTTGTTTAGACTAAAAAGATCAAAATCTTAAAAGAGCTCTCCGACCTATTTGTTTTTAACACTGTCTCTACGTTACAGCTAAACTGCAGTGGGTATATAATGATAATAATCCAAAATTCAAAACATTTCGCATATTTGTTATTCATTTTATTTTTTTTATTGAAAGTATTCTGCTGTTATACGTTGAATAAAAATTTGATGTGATGTCACTATAAGCAGATTGTACTAGAATATTCAAGTATCTTAATAATTGTTTTGAATAAACTACTTTCAAATTGTGAAATTTTTATGCATTGCTTTATTGGAAGACTCGCTCTTTAATGCAAACTTTTTGTGGTAATGTACATTCACTGTATGCATTTATAGGTACGAATTAGCAAATAATATTTCATAAGATATTTTAAGTTTATCATTAAACTGCTTGAATGTACAACTGCTCATTACATTTGAGCATTTGTAATTGATTATTATGGGAACCAAAGGGTCGGTATTGGTTGGGGATAAATGCGAAATTCAGGGTTGTAGGCGGAAATCTTTGTAAATACGAAATAGTAACCCTCAATTGAAATATTATTCGATCTTCATCTCACACAAGCATTTTCAACCCTGGCAAAATCTTCACCTTAAAGAATGTCAGTTCAACTTCGAATGAAGTTGAGAGATCATTCGAAAAATTGTCAAAGTTATTCAATTAAAGGATAGAAATGTTTCGCCGAAGAATATTATTTTTTTTTAATATTTGAGCACTTGTAACTACTAATTTACTATAAATGTTAGCTATAAAACATTTTTACATGGGCGGCAAAAGGGTGGCGGGATAGGGGCGAAAATTGAGGATTTAGTTGGGCGGAAAATGGTTTTCCTAATAATCACTATTTAATGTTATTTTTATGATTTCTTTCCAATAAACAAAATTGAACAATGAAGTTTCATAATATTCACTCAATAAATTTATAAGTGTTTATCGTTGAGAGTTTAAAAAATTTGTAAAAAAATACTTCTACTGTCCATTTTTTAAATTTTATGTTTTTGTAGAAGTCGCATTATCTTTGAAAATGACTTAATCAAAATAGATATAATGCTGATACGTGAAAGTCTGTTTAGAGATTGACGACCTTTGTTGTCTTCGTGAAGGACTTTTAAGTCCAAGCAATGAAGAGCTTTTCGTTCAGTATACCAATAGAAATCTGTGTCAGATATCACCGTCACCTTCCAGAGTAGATTCCAGCAATTTAAATCCACTGGATTTTTGGAACGTCGGTTGCCAATTTGGTAACGTTTTTAATGTATTATCTCTTATCAATTGATTTTTCCTGCATTATATTTCTGAGTGGAGTTAACCTTCTAAAAAATATTATTTTATTAACTAGTAGAGGTATTCCTGTTTAACCTAGTTGCATTCTCAATTGACTGTTAGAAATAGCGGCTATTAGGTTTTTGTCTATCATTATTTACCTTAAACTACCCATGCTCTTTAGAAAGAACAAACTGTTTTTTACATTTTCGAATAATTTTCTCTAATCCTATTATGAAATTTGAAAATACTGAGATATGGAAACAACTATTGGTGAACGTGCTCGAACAGTATGTTGAAATTGTACTAAAGTGTATTGCTGTGGCTGAAGGTCTTCAAAGGTTTCACGATTGAAAATTCTAATTTTTTAAAAAGTTTTAAATGCACAGATCATCAAGAGGTTTAAAGCCCAAGTCAGCAACAGCTAGCCTCAACCCTTTTGTTTTCTATAGATGGATTACCCAAGTCTATCCGTGCACGCTGTGCTCAAAATGGGAATTCGCGTGGTTTTTTGAATTCGCGAACGGATTTGTGAGTTATTATAAGCGTTTAAGATTTTTAAATGAATCCATAAAAAAGTTATGAAATCTCTATGCAGTTCAAGGTTAAATTTTTTATTAATAGTTTAATAAAATTTTTATGTCCGAGCAAATTCGCCTATTTCACATCAGCCAAGGATCATCTTCTCAAATCTGTATCCTTGAATTACTTTTTGTCGGATAATTAACACTCTTGGCCAAGCACGTCTTTGTTGTATACTTACCAATAACATTATAGATTTTGCAGTCAAAGAGTTATTTAATATAATCTATACTCAGAGCTGCAACCGTGTCGTGATTTAATCCGTGCCGTACCGTGCCGTGCCTAAGATTTATTGAATATACCAGCGCCAGAAATACAACTTTTTTGTACTATTTTAACGTTCGTATTACATTATGCTAGTATCTGTTTGATAATATAAACGATTCTAAGAAATAGATTTGCATAGAAATTACATTGCGGGAATTTTTAAAATGCAATAGCAACATTCGAATTCTCGTTCCCGTCGCTATGCTGCATAATTCTTGTTTGACATTTTGCAAAATTTCAAACATTGCTAATAGATGTATTCGATATTTTATTTTGCGATTTCTGTCGAACAGTCATAAGGCATATTTAGTACATAACAAATAATCTGCTACGTATTACTTAATGTTTCAAAGTTTATAGTTTATGGCTTAAATATTACATTATTTATCTATGCAGAAAAAGTTTT
>CABFPE010000187.1:135959-156579 GCA_900660155.1 Hofstenia miamia
CTGAGCGTGATTTCATTATGTACCTGTAAATTACTCCAGATCCAATAAAACCATTACTATCAACTGTTCACGCAGCTGTTAAATTTACCTGTGGTAGATTTGAGATATAGTAAAGTTGTGATTTGAGATATAGCAAGCAGAATTGTAAACAGATAGTGTTTTGAGATATAGTAAACAGAATAGACTTACAATACTTTTATCTTTTCTGCTCTATGCAAGCCCGTGGCCCCCCCTTTAAATTTTTACCCCCCCCAGCCCAAAGCCCAGGTCCAACTTTTTTTTAATTTGACTTGTTGAAAGTCATTTTATCAGATCTTTGAATACATTCCTAAATAAATCTTTATTACACAGACTAAAAATGTTCATAACGCACTTTTGTCTTTCATGCCATAAGACAAACAAATTTCTTCTTCTCATTGATATCTTTTTTGGTTATATAATATATATATAGTCTCCGTAGTATGGTTTTTGCAAAAAAGTGCTACATAGAGGGCGGCGAGGAAAATTGTCCATACTACATAGAGGGATTTTGGCCGAAAATTAACTTTTTGGCTATTACTCCCTAAAAAATTTATCGATCCCTTAAATATTTTGCATGAAGGTAGTGACTACTAAAAGACTACGTCCTACAAAAATTCAGGAATTTATGTGGGAAATTCAGCTTATATGGTTATGTGGAAAAATACATAGAGGGAGGTATTAGTATATATATATATATATTATATAGTCATTTCCATAATGATATTTCTTCATATGATATCAAATAAGTCTAAGAATTGTTTTTGTAAGAGATCACGCACATACAAAATGAGCTAAATAACATGTGAGAAAGGCCGCATTTCTTAGCCATGTTCTGATTGCACTAAAAGGCGAACCAATTGATAGTATGTATCCTTAATAAATGTTAAAGCGAGTAGAACCCTGCACGGATAGATGTATTGAGTATTTCTGCAACTTTTGTTTAGTATTATCTTTTTTATTAAATTACTCGGACTCTTAGTCTTAAATGACTGTGATCGTTCAAAAAATAGAACAATTTCAATATTTCGACTTCTTTTTATCAGCGCGATCAGGTGCTCTCTTTAATCCTCAGAAGAGAAAACAATATTTTCATAAATATTGACTATACATCTAAATGATTTTTGCTGTTAATATTCATTCCACTTAGATTTTTTCTCTTTGTTCACTTGTTGCTATGATTTAATGCAATGCCGCTATTTTGTACTTTTGCCATAAACAATATCTTGTGAGTAAAATATTTTCACTGTCATTAGCATTCGAAAAGCTGTCAATTCTCATTCCTTGTCATTTTGTTGAAATTATTGTACTAATTGGTATAAAACAGTGAATTACGTCTTCAAATCTAGGTCGTACACACTTTTATCTTGATAATTTGAAATATAAACAATTTATCCATTTATTAAACTTTGCAACATTATTGTTCACCTTTCTTCCTCATCATCAGCTGAGGCAATCTGTTGGCTACCTTCATTTCTGTTTCCGCTGTTGGCTATGTTTATGCCGCAATTTTTTTATTGTTCTATTGATAGGCTACTGTCACATGTTGATCTATTATATTTGAAGGTATTGTTGCCTATGGCTATGGTTAATTGCAAAGCAGTCTAACCACTTACTGGTGATGCGATTATGTAATTGCTCTTACTACCAATTACATACTGTCTAACCATAGCCCTGGGTTTCATTTAACCAGTACGTGATATATTTCTTTGTTGACAATATAAGTTCTTTACTACTACTACTACTCGCGATAATGTTGAAATTTCTCTTCAATATCAGGTTTCGACAATTTTTTAATGAGCAGCAACTTTTGTAATCAAATAGCGAGCAATGTTTGAATTTGGCTTCCTAAGTTGTTAACTCGTTTTATAGAATTACAGTAAATTTCTTTTCATTCATCAATGTATGAGAAATATATTGAAATCGTCTATTTTATGATTTTTCATGTCGAAATTGATATGTCTTTGTGTTGTGTAATGCCTCTTTCAACACCCCGAGTACCCAACTGAAATTGATGTTTTTCCAATATATTGATGCAATGCAATTTTACCAAATCATTTAGAACATCACGTGGGTTAAAAATTCTTGTTGCACATTGTATTTATGACAACCCCAATTACAATTACTAAATAATACTTTTTATTTTTTCAAAGCTTCCAGTCAATTAAGTCAAAACTGCTTTTTAACGTACTTTAAATCGAATCCTATTTTTACGTTGAATTCATATTTTAGATCCAAATTACTTTACGCCAAGTAGCAAGGAATCCCTTGCCCAAATCAACACCAAGTATCTTCGTGTGCGAATAATAAGCGCACAACATCTTCCAAAGCCAAAAGGCTCAGGTGTGAAAGTTGAGGTCTTAGATCCTTATGTGTCTGTTGAGATTTATGGGGTTTCGAATGACTGCATGCAACGAAGAACAAAGCCTGTCGATGACTCATGTAAGCAATTTTATTCCCATCCCATGTATGTTTAGTAGTTGAATAATGAGAATATTTATTAACTTTAAAATGAAGATGTATTTTTGAGGTAAAGTTCCATCTATTTCAACAACTGTATATTTGATAAAATGATACATTGAGTTTTTCATAAGGTTAAATGTAATAAATCTCTCATTTTCATATCATAATTTTTAAATTATTCTAAATTTTTCATTTCTGCTATTTCATGGATCGTGAAATTGACAAGTGTTGAGGAGTGGAATTTTTAACCCATTTCATATAATAGTCCATGTTTTTAAATGTATGTCTGGTGCTTTTTTTTAAGTTTCATTTTTATTTCGTTTATTGGTTATTTAAATCTATGGTCTTTTTATTGATTTGGGGTTTCAGCATTGGTTTTACTGTTGTTTCGAATTTTGTATTATGTCTGTTAATCAGCCAATGTTGTTTTCACATTTTTTGATATTTCCTAAGGTACCTCTCAATTTATATTTTACTTATGCATCGCTGACTTCAACATAAATTTGAACTCTTTACACAGTACATTCATTTTGTGATACAAAATTTCAAGTTTTTGACATTTTGCTAAGAATTCATACCAAGGTCCTCAAATGGAGACCATGCGAAATATCATAAGATAACACTTCAAGATACTAATTGCAATTCTTTTAATATGTTTTCTAAAAGTACTTTGTCTGAGAAATAGCCGATTCCAAAGGATTTAAGGTGGTCTGGTATGAAATGGTTTAAATTTTATTAGGCAGATAATAATAGTTCTGCATGTCAAGTGTGCAGGCTCACGCCGTAAACAAATTTACTATCATAAGAAGCACTTTCTTAAAATTTACAGTGATGTGCATAGAAATGTGTAAAAAAATTGAAAAGTTGTTATTAGAATGTAAACTTAGAACATTTTGAACGTATCAGCCATCATTTGATCTTATTTATTAGTCTTTTTAAATAAAAATGTGAGAAAGGGCGTAACTTATAACTAACTCTGTGTTAATTGTTTGTGATTGGAGGTTTTATCTCAATAGTAACCACTTGCATGGTCTTTGATGAGTGTGTTGTTTAGTCTTTGTAAGTGTTTTGAAAAACTGTCGTTTATCATGCTAATTAGCGTAATGAAGGTCATTACAATTCTTTTTAACTTAGAAATTGAAGAATTAATCACTCCATTGTTGTCTAATGTATTCTTTATTAAAGCGGCATTGATATGCTTGTCCTTGTGGTATTGGAAGAAAATTTAAATAGAAAGTTTCTCTTCAAATTTGTCAACTCAGATTTCTACTTAATATACTTGATTTATATGTATACAAGTTTTGCCCTCACATGTATGAAATTCCTTCAAACTTGATTGTGTAAATTCGAAACCATCAGAAGGGCAACAATCTTCCCTTTAGTGTCTGCTGTTTAAAATTGTAGACCAATAGACCAAAGCATGCATTATTTGTTTTATATCAATTCATTGAAATAATCTGTTTTTTAGATCGTGTTTTAAATCAAAACAATTTGAAATGTTTCTTAACTGTTGATCGGAAAATTTCTGGGTGTTTTTTAATCCTATATCAACTGCTTTGTCCACATTTTTGAACAATCTCATCCAAAACTGTTAAGAAACTTTGAAAGCCTTTGATATGGACACATATAATGATGAAGTTGAGTACCAGAATTATGCCTGCACCTGAAGTATGTGAAAATATTTTTTTCAATGAGAAGTAACATTTTTGTAAAAACATTCAAATTCCTAACATAAGCAATGTTCAGATAATGAGCCCCGTTCAGGCGCGCCGTGTGTAAAGTCAGAAGTTGTCGCATCTGGACGGGACGCGCCAGACCGCGAATTTAAGTGGGGAAAGAAGGGACAATTTTCTATCCTGTGGTGTTTTCAGATTTTAAATATCTTTATTAGTTCCTGAGTTAAAAGAGTTTTTAATAAACTTTGAGGTAAGGACGCGCTTCCACTATGCAATCTGTCACATGAGATCATCTAAATTGCACCGTGTAGTCAGCTACTTGAGATGTTTTTCGAGGCTGCTGATAGCATCAATGTACTCGTTCTTTATTGCGCCGTAAAACCATAATTGTACAGTGAAACCACTATTTGCAATCGATATACAAACTTTGTAAGGTTTTATACTCAATATAATGTACAAACCTCAAATTTCTGCCTTGAATGTTTTGAGCAGAATCAAGTTTTATGATGCTATATTTTAACGATCGATCAGCAAACCTCAAACGGAATAAGTCATTTCAAAAGTGAATCAATAAACTGACTCGTGGAATAAATGCTAATTAATTGATATAGGTTTGACAAATAACTACATGGATTTTAGACAGATAATCTGAATCCAGTGTAGGCAGACGCGCGTTTAGGATTTTTAATACGGGAGTCGGACACCCAATTTAAAGAAAAAATGTAAACTATAAGTTTTGTGAACAAAAGTAAATTTACATTAGCAGCAAATCGATTGATGATATCTTCAATTTAAGTGAACTACTTTCAATTTGAGGAAAAGAGAACATTTTAATTAAGTTTTCTCAGCTTGGCTCCAAAAGAATGTGTAGATTGTTGTATGTAATCGTCTACTTTATCATTTAACAGTTAGATATACTGATATGCAATAGGAAATTACAATAAAATATTAAGCGCCTTTATAATAGACCCTTAGTTATATTTAGCGCCATTATAATAGTTCAATTTAGCTTGTATTTAGCGCCCTTATAATAGGTCATTTTGCCAAAATTTGGAAACCTCTATCTCCAAAACTAATGCCTCTATCTTGCTCAAACTTAACAATTGAAGCATTGCATAGTAAAGCTACGCACCAAGTTTCATTGAAATCGAATAAAAACTGAGGCCAATAAATGCAAAAATCCCTGAAAATCAGCTATTCTGCGCCATAATAAGAGTCAAAGCAAATTTATTGCTTAATGTATACAAAATTCTACAAACTAACACATGACAAAAGAAAAATAAAATATAAGCAAATAAATTACTACAAATTTATATGTACAATATATAATAATATAATCAATGTTTGTGTGAATGTTTGTGTAGGTGCTCAATGTTGGATGTATGTTTCGAATGCATGAAGTGTATTACCGTCCCCTAATGTATATTGTTTTATTAGAAGAGACTGCTTTAATTTTTTTCTAAATTTTTTATAGTTTTTTTCTATTCGCGTTTCATAATCTAAATTATTCCACAATTTAATTGATATGTGATGAAAGCCATTAGAATTTTTATCTAAACACAGAAATTTTTGCGATCGCTCATTTAATTTAATATAGTCATTAAGGAAAAGGAGAGATGTTTGTAGAGATTTGAATTTAAATAAGATAGATAGCATATGCATATTAATTTGATAGAACGGAGATAATATTTTATATTTATTACGATATACTGATGCTTCGTCATGCTTTTGTGCAAAATTTAGAGTTTTTATACACCAATTAAATGTCTTTGATAGAAGCATACGATGTTTCGAATTTAGGTTAGTTAAAAGAAAAGAACAGTATTGAAAATGAGACAAACAGAAAGCATGTATCAGTTGTTTATGATAATTGCTTGATATTACATTGCGTAAGTGATAAAGATATCTAATGCCTGCAGTCATTTTTTGAATCTTATTCAGTAGAAATTTTTCAAATTTTAATTCATTATCTATCTCAACTCCTAAATAGCTGACTGAATCACTTTGATTTATTGACTCATTATTTATCTTTAGTTCTATATCATTTATTAGATTTCTTTGTGCCTTCGGTGAAAAAATTATAATTTGGGTTTTGTCAATATTTACTTTCAGTTGATTATAATTGTTTAATTTTTCTACATCTATTTGGAGGTTTTTTGTAGCATCAAAAGCATTTTTTGCGGTACTTACTAGGCATGTGTCGTCGGCATATTGGTAAATGTCGCTGTTTTTAACATGTTTTATTATATCATTTACAAAAATTGCAAATAAAATAGGGCCAAGTACAGTGCCTTGGGGTACCCCACGGTCAGTCGTAATATAACTTGATTTTTTACTGTTTAATATTACACGCTGCTGTCTATTTTTTAAAAAGTTCATGATTAAATTAATTGAGTTAGCACCAAAATTATAATTTATAAGCTTGTCTTGCAAAATATCAAAATTCATTGAATTGAATGCCTTACTTAAATCTAATAATGCTACACTACTGCAGTTATTATGAGATATATTAGACTTTATTTGTTGAGTAATAGATAGAATTGCGTCTTGGGTGCTATGGCCATTGCGAAATCCAAATTGTTTATGTGATAGGATGTTTTCAGATTTTAGGAATGCGTTTATTTGAACATACAAAAGTTTTTCAAAGAGTTTGCTAAAAGGATGTGTAATACAAATGGGTTATAATTTTTTGCGTTTAGGTTGTCACCTTTTTTAAATATAGGAGTTATATCTGATTTTTTTAGTAAGTCTGGAAATTCACCATCAATAATACATTGATTAAATGCGATTAACAATTGTTCTCCAAAAATAGGAAAAAAACGTTTAATAATAAAAAATGGGAGGTTATAAGAACCATTTGATTTGTTGGTATCAAGTTTCTTAACAATGTTTTCTAATTGATTGATTGTAGCAAGTCTAAAGGAAAATTGTTTTGATTGTTTGAGATTATCAGAATTTTGTTTTTTCTTATAAGGTGGAAAATCGAAATTTCCAAGTTCTTTGAATGTTGAATTTAAATGATTTAGTATTTGAGTTTTGTCTGTTACGGCCATATTATTGATGTTTAATTCATTTATTTCAGATGAAAGACCTTTAGATTTTCCAATAAATTTATGCACGTATCGCCATTTTTCTCGAGTAGAATTTAATTGATTAAAGAATTTTTGCCGAGCTTTAGATAAATTTTTTGTTCTTAATTGCTTAATTACTTCCTTTGATTTTTCGTAATTGGTCCAATTAGTCTTTGTCGGCTCGGATTTTGCAAGATCAAATAATTTTCGCTTAATTGATACTAGTTCACGGACTTGATTATCGTCGGTGTTTGAAAAAGGAAATTTAATTGCTTTGATCTTAACCCTTCGCTTCTTAATTGGTGCAAAACTGTTTAATGTGTTGTAGATTCCTTTTGCAATGTAATTAATCATTTTAGGTCCAGAATTTAACGTGTAAATATAGTTAAATGGGGGTGTTTCTTAGGGCCTTTTCCATTTTTTCATCAGAGTAAGATAAATAGTCCCTTGCATATATGAATTTAAATTGCTTGTTTTTAATAGTTTTGTTACTAATATATGCACACAGTGCATGATCACTAAATGATTCAAACATTAAGGATTTGAAGGAATCATCAGAATTAGTAAAAAAGTAATCAATTAAATTGTTCATTCGAGTTGGACAAACTGTATTAACACAACGAAGATTACAAGTAGCCGACATTTCATTTATAGAATTTCGTTCATATGAATTAAAGTAATTAATATTAAAGTCACCGAATATATTTAGAGAGTTATAATTATTACATATTTCAGATATTTCATTGACTTTATAATTTAGATATTCAACTAGATAATTTTTATTTGGATTATAAGTTACGTTTATCAATTCTTTTTGGAAACAGTTCTCTATTGATTTTATTTCTATCCACAGCGATTCAAATATTTCATGATAAATTTCATATTCAGATTTACGGACTGGTTTTAAAGATTTCGGCACAATTATCATAAGTCCACCACCTCTACCTATTCGATTCTTAGAAAAAACCTCAAAAATTTGTCTGTCTGGATTAAACAAGTTAGGGTCGATATCAGGCTTAAGCCAAGTTTCTGTAATTAAGAAAATTGCATTTTTTCCAATTTTTGTAATCAACTTTAAGAAATCATTTCTGCTTGAATTAAGGCTTCTAGCGTTAAGGTATATATATTTAATGTTATTAGAATAGTTTTTCAATTCGTGTTCAATTTCGGACTGATTTAGAATAGGACCAGGATTTGTTTCTATGTCGCCGGAAAGGATTAATTTTAAAAAAAGAAAAGACCTAATAAAGTGTTTATAAATTAAAATACTGAATTTGGTAGTACACGTGTACGTGTAGTAATTGAGATGTAAGTCCTTTCTGTGTTGTGTTTGCAAGTGAACATGTATATAGTATATATGTACATTTCGGAAGACAAAATATATAACTAGATAATACATAAAAAATTTTACCATTTTGATTGATTTAGTCATTCTAGAGAGGAAGAGATGGGGTCGGAAGAAGACATCGACGCGAAGAGGAGCTTATGACTTTGGAGTAAGAAACGTGAGGAGTACGGAATGATGAAGCAGTTATTGGACGAGGACTGAAGTGATTCTTTAGGATCTGAGTCATTTGTTTGATTCCATTGCCAGAAAGATGAATCCCATCTTGGGACAGGAGACTACAATCGATGGTTCTTCGAGATAACATGAATCTTTTGAAGACAGGGATGACATTGAACTTGTTTGAAGAGACGCGTGATAGGACTTCGTTAAATTCATCAATGACGTGATTTTGTTGTAAGAGTGAATATTTGGAGACTGGTGTAATTTCTAAGAAGTAGATGAAACGTGGCGAGAATTTAAGACGAATCTGTTCAACTAGATGATTGATATTTGATTTGAATGTTCGAACATCAGTGGAGTGTATTGCATCGATTAGACCAGTGTTTAGAATGACAGAATTGACGTGAACTTTTGGATATTGCGAGATCTTTTCAGCAAGACGTCTAGAATTGTGACCAGGATAAGAATGGATGGACGTGGTTTGGTTAGGTAGAAGATTATGTGAGCGGACATTTCGAAGGATGCTGCTTCCAATGATTAATGAGGTTGTACCAGGTTTGATCGATTTTACTTGACTTCGTGGTTTGTCAGATTTTCTTCTTGGAGACTGGGGTGGATTTTTGAAGGAAATATAGCGATGTTCGGAGGGAGAATCGACTGTTTGTGTTGAACAGGATGCATTGATTGAGCAAGCAGATTTGGTAGGAGAAGATTGTGTTGCAGCATTGGAGACAGAGTTGAGTGAGCATTTAAAAAGAAGTAGAAGAGCTTCAGCAACGTTTTCTTTGTCGAGAAGAGAGAACATTTGATGCAGTGGCGTTTTCTTTTTATCTTTGATTAGAGAAGATGCCGCATCAAGTGTTGGCGCACCAGCAAATAGCTTTTCACGTATCGCTTCTGCGAGCGAGAGAGAAACCCGACCGTCCACGGCCGGAGCAAAAATAATAATAATAATAATAATAATAATAATAATAATAATAATAATAATAATAATAATAAGAAACAATATATCATTTTTGCTAAAAAATTTGTAAAATTTACAATCTAAAACTAATTACAAATTTATAATGAAATATATATTTTATAATGGTTTGTGAGTATTTTCTAATGTTATACGAATTTTTCAAACGAGTGTATTTGATTATTTTCGCTAGATATGCCTTTTTTATGAAAGAGGGAATATTCTCAATTTTTTCTGTATGTTCTTAGTAATTTTTACGATTTTAATTTCATGATGTATGTTATTCTATATTTTAGTTGATGTATGGTGAAAACTATTAAAGGGTTTATCAAAGCATAGTTTTTTTGGGAATTTAAATTTAATAAACATTTAGTAAACTTTTTGACGCTGTCTTTTGGGCACCGCTTATATGTGGCACTGTCTTTTACTAATTATGTGTTGCGCTCTGTCTATATACAAAATAAATTTATAGAAGAAGCTACTTCTTTGCATGGCTGCGTGTATTATTTTCAAAATTTTTTAATATTTTACTTCCCAGGTATATTTTTATTATAATTTCGGAATTTGCATGAATTAGTATCTGATATTGAAATTGGAAGGACATTTTTTAAAGTTTTTTTACAATTTTCTTGAAAAAAAATAATTTAGTTATAAAGTGAACTCAGTATGAACAATATACAAAGTATTCCTTTACAGCATTGCATTAGTTTCAGCATAAAGCACAAAAACGAATTTCAGAGACATAGTTTTTACCGATGAGTTGTTTTTTTGCAAAATATCAATTTTTTATGCAAGAAATTGATTTCCAAACATTTCTGTTGAAATTTACCATAATTATTAACTTCAAAAATTATTTTTTCAGGAAACAGACAATAGAGAATTCCAAAACAATGTTTTAAATTTCAAATAGCTTTGTCCAAATACTTTAATGTTTCAGTAGTTTAGCTTTTAATCCAATCTTCGAAGAGACATTTCAGTTTGAAGTGACAGTTCCTGATTTGGCTTTTCTTCGACTGGTCATTCTGGATGACGACTACATTGGCGATGAGTTCATTGGTCAGTCGACAATTCCATTCTCAGTTTTAAAATCAGGTTGTTTTCCTATTTTTTTCATTATAAGTGTTAAAGCACATTCTTTAAAAACACAGTTCCTTCATTCACTCCACTTTGGAAAATAGAGATGAAGATAATCATGTTTCTTAATAATCCGTTTGGATTTCAGAATTTCAACATGAATATTTATGTCATAGTTTGAGTGAAATTAGTTACTCTCAATAAATTTTAATTTATTGTCATTGATTTGCTTCGATGTTTAAACAAAAAACTCTTAAATGCAAAGATTTTTACATTTCTTAAGAACTTCACTTGCAAATTATTTTGTTGGTTTTTCTACATTCGACTACGAATGAAAAATGTTGTTTAATTTTTTTATCCACAATGTGTTGGGAGTGTTCAATGTCAGATAAAACTTTTATTGAAGTTTGCGTAATTGATTTGTTAACAGTTTTTAAATTATTGATAACTACTCGCCATCTGTTAGTAACAAGTTAATTCCTTTTATCCCAATGCAAATTGTCTGTTTAACATCTACTATAGATGCTTTAATTCTCGCTTAAAATTTCTCATTTATTTAACAGTCCTACTCAGATTTCGTTCTATGACTCTCTAAGAGTATCCCCTGCAGCTAGTGAATGTGAGAATTGGTTTGAAATTGCTAAAATTTTGCCACATAATTTGACAATAATGTAATTGTTCGCCAGCACTAAAAATATTTTAAGATTAATTCTAATATTATTCTCTTCAATTATCATTCCAGTACCGTCAGATCATGTAAAGTCGTTTTTTATATTTTCATAGCGTCGAAGTTCCACAGCATTTATTATGCAGGAAGTCGGATGGTTAATGCTAATGGAAAATGCTCTTAGCAATCCCTTACCTCGAAATGAATACGTATTGGTTGCAATATGGATCATTACCCTCTTTATTGTTAGCTTTTAGAATAACGGCAAAGTTTAGACATTGTTTTACTCCAAGGTTCCATATGGAAATGAAATTTGCTTCCATTTCGAAATCTATCTTAAAATATTTTCCATTTTTTCCATAAATTTCCACACATTTCCATAACTCCTAACCCTTCAGCTCGCAGGTTTTTCTCGGGCGTTTTTTGAGATATTCTTTGTTCAAAAAACAATCCTATAGTAAAACCTATTTATAACAATTTTCTCAATGGAGGTTTATTTCTTATTACTTCTGTTACTAGATCTATTCAGCGAAAACAAATTCAGATGCCTGGGTACTAAAGGGGAAGCATGCTGACTAAAAATGTGCGGGGTATCTTAACGTCGTATATATACGACGTTGGGAACTAAAGGGTTCAAGTTAGAGATTTGCTAAACCCACTGTAATGTGACCCAAAATGATATCTCGGTTCAGCATGCTATGTTAATTATTGTTAATGATCGGGTGCTTAGGCAAGATTGGCTCGATATCATCATACCTATTTTCAATATTTTCTGTGCAGTAGCTTGCGGGTATAATGACGACCTTTGTAACAACCTTCTTTTTTAACAACCAGTTTTCTAATACCCGATTTTATCATGCATTAAAATGTTTTTTACAACAACCTGTTATTATACCAAAAAATAGAGATTGTTAATTTGAAATCCAGTACAGTTTCACTAAATTTCAGGTCCGATTCTTCGAAGAACTACAACTGAAATTCTGCTTCAGTGTCATTATATGCGCAACAGTATTTTTCCGCCAATGCAGTTTTGAGGTCGTATTGACCATGTTCTTAATTCTTAAATTTTCCACCGTTATATTGATATTACACAAAGTGCTGATCAATTGGTAAGATTCAGAATAATTTTGGTATTGTTTTAAGAATATTATTTTACTTAGTGCATTATTTCCCAGTATTTCACAAGTGTGAAATTTAGGCTAAGCAGAAGTGAATTCTCTATATGAAGGTAAAAAATACACCTTAAGAACGCTTTAACCTTAATTTATGAATTCATTACCTTTAATGGGATATAATGATTTAAGTTAATTTAGGGGTTGAGGATGTCTGTCTTTTTCAATTTTTACTTCCAAAAATATCCATTTAATTTCCATTCCATAAATGATTTCCATTTCCATAATCAATAAATGAAATGGAATTGAAATTTCTATTTCCATGTGCAACCATGTTCTGAATAAGATCACTAATTATTATCTGGAATTGGAGAATGTAAGCAATGCTGTAAAAAATATTCTTTTTCAGTATTTTCTCTTATGTTTTTCAAACTTCGAAATCAATTTGATGAGGATAATCTTGCATAAATAAAGCAGGTTTTTATATTATTATTATTGTGAAAAAAACTTTTTTCAATTTTGCTTTTGTGTAGTAATTCCATTGCATACAAAATATTCGCTTCACAAATATCTTTCGAAAGTTCGGTAGAATGGCTCGCAAGATTTCATCACAGGTTGGAAACAGGCCTGTAAAAATATTGGACAGGTTGGACTGGGTGCAGCCTTAAAAATTGGCCTTTCCTCATTTCCGGGGCGAAGAACTGTACAATCAAAGGGTGGCACTGTACTCTTACCATGTGAATATTTCTACAAATAGAAAGTTATGTCGTTACCACCCTAGCAGCGCAAAAACACTACAAAAACATTAGATTGTTAAGTTTGCTTACGATATATACCTCATTCTCACAAGTAGAAACTTCCATGATATAGCTTACGAATTTTTTTCAACCATACTTTGCTAGTGTAAGTGCAACAATTTTATTTTGCGTAAGTCTAAAGAGCTTCAAATGGCATTGAAACAGTAAATACACTACAGGTACTGCGAATTGATTTACTTACAATTTTACTTTTGTTCCCTCACATGTTTTGCTAAAGGCTAACTATATGGTTTACACGAAATACGAATTAAAGTTATTCTATAAACAGTTGTTTGAGGCGATTCTAAATTATGACCTTCAGGCTTGGGATGGTTGGACCTAACTATCTCCTTTTTAAAGTCGAATCTGTGTATCAGAGAGGTGTATATACTGGCATTATATACGGCTATTTCCTTACAAAAATAACCGTTTAAGTCATAGAAAAGAAGTTATACAAATCTACAAATCTTTGCTATTTTCAGTTATAACCGCAGCCGCCCTAACTTGTTAAATTTGAAAACTTGGAAATGTTTGGATATGTTCATCCTTTGATGATAAGAATGCTCGTTTCTTAGATCTAACATTATCTACTAAAGACCCACTTCGGCTTCTACAAAGTACTTGTTATGAAATGCAGATAATAAATGAATTTTATATATCAAAGATCAAGTTCAACGTTCGGCCTAGCACTCGAGCTTTGAGCTCAACGATTATCGTTCGAAAGTTTGTCGGGCCCTAATCGCAAAAAGAAATTATTCTTTGAAAAGCAAAGAAATTCTTTACTGCATACAGTTACTTTTTGTTTGACAACACCATGAATTTTAATTAGTGTTTTTTTAAATTGAAAATATATTTAACATTTTTATCATTTCAGTAGCATGTTTATTTTTTCGTTTATTGAAATTGGTTTTTTAATAATCATAATACAATTTTTATGTTGTAAGAATGCTAATTTCTTAAATTCTATAATTTTAGGCTATAGGCATATCGATCTTAATTCAATGACTGGAGATCTAATTAAAGACGCCACGTTGTTTGTTCACATTTCAGTGTTCGATCGAAAGTACTTTTCAAACTCTAAGGAACATTCTTTGTTGCCAGGATCAAAAAGTAAACGACTGAAACACGTTTTCCGATCAACTCACATTCGCAAAATGGATGAGTCATTCAGAGTAAGATTTTGTTTCCCTTGAGATGTAACTAACGCGGGAATGTCTTTTAATGTAAAAAGTTATAGAACATTCTGATTGGGGTTTCTTTTTACATGATGCTATTCATCAATTAAAAATTTGCTTACATTCTGACAAAAATCGTCAATATTGTATTTTAATAGTATTTTTAAAACAAAATAGACATATTGTATTTTAAATCGTCGCACTATGTTTTCGAGCAATTTTTTAAAGAAATTTAATTGTTGGAATGAACATTTCGGCCATATTACAATTTTATGAAAAATAAATCCATAAGAACGGAAGTATACTTCCGTTCTTGCGGCTGTTGCATATCTATACAAATATATCATTTAAAATACATGCGTTTTGTTTTGTTAGAATTAATAGTAAATTTTCACAAATTGATTATGTAAATAATAGATAGAAATGTAAAATACAGATAGGGAACATCCCCAATAAATAGTCTTCACCAAAATTCCTCAAAGTAATCCAAATTTTCCAGAATTAAGGTTGAATATCTTCTTAAGAGTTCTAATGAAACANGGAAGTATACTTCCATTCTTGCAGCTGTTGCATTTTGATTTGTTAGAATTTTACAGAGACCAAATATTTGAAAAATGAATCCATAAGAACGGAAATATACTTCCACTCTCGCAGCTGTTGCATACCAATAATAATATTTGAAAACTGAATCTATAAGAACGGAAGTATACTTCCATTCTTGCAGTATATCATATAAAATACATGCATTTTGTTTTGCTAAAATTAATAGTGAATTTTCACAAAATGATGATGTAAATAATAGATAGAAATGTAAAATACAGATGGGGAACATCGCCAATAAATAGTCTTCACCAAAATTCTTCAAAGTAATCCAAATTTTCCAGAATTAAGGTTGAATATCTTCTTAAGAGTTCTAATGAAACAGAACATTTTACAATTTTTGGACATTTTTGAGTGATTTTGTATAGTCGAATTAGAAATCTCGCCCATGCACCACTTATTGTTGTAGATTGTAAAAATGTAGAAAAAAGCCTTTTCTCTTTAATACATTGAACCTTGGCATGGTATAAAATATTACCTGCACATGATGCAAGAAACACGTTTCTTGATTTACTGTATTCCACTTCTTCACCAATGTTTTTTAATTGACTTTGGGCGTTTGTCAGATTCGTGTAAACATATTCTTGATTCTCAAACTTTATAGATGATGGGCAATTGCTCCAAGAGCTTAATACAATTTCTTTAATCTTTTTTAATTTTTCCATTTTGGAGGGATTCGTATCTTTATCAACAATTTCAGGATTAAATTGTAGTCCATATTTATTGGCAAAATGTCTCGAAATTCTTAAAAAGTCCTCTTTATTATTTTTTTTGATATAATTTAGGGAAGTTTTAAAAAGGTATTGGAAATCACTTCCAACTGTATAACTATCCATTGGCAATGCTGTTTGTTGAAGAATTTACTAAACATTACATAGTAAGCATCTGTAAATCAAAGTTATTAAAGTTTTATAAATCATATTCATAATATAGATATACGAATGCTGGACCTAGAAATCATAGTGTAAGAATATGTAATTTTTGAAAGCATTGGGTTGTTCTTTAATGTAGGTGGAAAATATATCTAACTGTTCAATCATAATCAATCAATTAAAATAGATGCATGAATGTAGAAAACATAATTTCTTCTGAATTGAAAGGAAACTTTATAAAAACCTTAAACAAAGCGGAACCTTAGAGAACAAAATCTTTTAAATTAACAAAAATTAACAAAATCAATAAATAATTATATTAGTAATAAATAAAGGTAAATACTTACATGTTTCGTTGAAGAAATGGAAAATGCTAGCTTTGTATCATGTGCATAAGACATAGGAGGATTTACGTCAGCATTCTATCATGTCTCGTTGAAAAATGGAAAATGCTAGCTTTGTAACATGTGTGTCAGTAATATCCACTTATACAAAAGAATACTAACATATGTTGTTAATTGACATTGATATGCAGCTATCAATCAAACTTAATTCAAAAGTTTCATCCATGTACAACCAGAATAGACACAGCTATATAACTTTAATATTACACTTGTTGAATATATCAAAAGGATACTAACATATGTTGTTAATTGACACTAATATGTAGATATCCATCAAATTAAAATTTAATATTTCAAAATAATTCATTAATTCTAATAAATTATCCTTGTCATTTAATATTATAATTATTTGAATGAACAACCGGACTATTTATAACTTTGAATTTAAATTATAAATTGATAAGGAACTATTACATCTTTAAGTGTATCTTCAANGTTGAAGAAATGGAAAATGCTAGCTTTGTATCATGTGCATAAGACATAGGAGGATTTACGTCAGCATTCTATCATGTCTCGTTGAAAAATGGAAAATGCTAGCTTTGTAACATGTGTGTCAGTAATATCCACTTATACAAAAGAATACTAACATATGTTGTTAATTGACATTGATATGCAGCTATCAATCAAACTTAATTCAAAAGTTTCATCCATGTACAACCAGAATAGACACAGCTATATAACTTTAATATTACACTTGTTGAATATATCAAAAGGATACTAACATATGTTGTTAATTGACACTAATATGTAGATATCCATCAAATTAAAATTTAATATTTCAAAATAATTCATTAATTCTAATAAATTATCCTTGTCATTTAATATTATAATTATTTGAATGAACAACCGGACTATTTATAACTTTGAATTTAAATTATAAATTGATAAGGAACTATTACATCTTTAAGTGTATCTTCAATACCTTTTGTAAATTTGAAATAAAATGAAACATTATATTTTAATGGTTGGTTGATTATATTAAAATATTTTTAATGTTTCTGTAAACAATGTATTAATATCTATAAATGGAATTAATGTGTCTTTACCCTTAAAATTAACAGTTGCATTAACATAATTTTTATTTATTTTAACTGTTGGAATATATCCATTAATTGTAAAATCATGATTCTTTTCTAAATTTTTTAAATGTTTCTTAGTTTTAATATGTGCATTATAATTTTTCTTAGCAATTGTCAAATTACAAGTTTCACAAGTGATATTTTTTCTTGTTGTCATCTCTCTATATATATTGTCCAGAAAAAATTTTTTGAAAATAATGTTTCTATATATTTTTGATTTTTATCCAACTGTTAAATTTATCAGGATATCCTGACCACTTAACAAAGGCCATTCCATTCTTTTTTCTTAACACTTTTTCAATTCTAAATATATCTTGATTAGTTTTTTGCAATTCTTCTTCATAAAATGATCCTTTTATTTCTTCATCAGCTAAATCCTTCAGTGTGTATGTTATAGGGTCTGTTAATTTTAATTTATCAATAATAAATATTTCTTCAGTCCAGTTTGGTGTATAACCTTTATCAAAAACTTTCCTTTTAAGTTTACTTATTCTAACTTTATCACCTACTTTAAATTTGAATTTAGCACAATAGGAATTTTGTTCCCTGATTCTTTAACATCTAGGCTTTCAATGTCATTGTACTTTGATGGCTTCATGCCTAAACATTCCTTATTATACAAATTGTTGTAAACTTCATCTTCATTTTTCTCTTTGGAAGCTCCAATTGGAGTCATTTTTATAGAGCTATGTTTTGTATTATTGTATTCATTTAATATTTTAGGAAGTATATCCAAATATTGTGTATGATTGTGCTTTGTGAATTCTTTCCACATTTTATTTTTAATTGTTGTATTAAATCTTTCTACCAGTGAATTTTTTTCAAGGTTTTCTGTTGAGTACATTGTAACATTGTATTTATCAAGAATTTCTTGAACATGCTTATTATAAAATTCCTTTCCTTTATCTACCCATAAGAACTTTGGAACTCTAGAGGATGAATGTAATTCACCCTTTAATGCATCTCTAACAGTAGGTCTCGTTTTATCTTTTAGTGGAATAATCCACCCATACTTTGAAGATGCATCTATAATCATCAATAAATATTTATAACCCTTATTCCACCTGCTGAATTTTTGCATATCAACTAAGTCAGCACACCAAATTTCATCTATATCATTTACAATCACCTGTCTTCTTCTAAAATTACTTTTAATAGGTTTGTGAAGTTCATTAGCTAAAGTTTCCTGTGGGGAAAAACCTTTCTCTTTTAGAGTTTTTTTGCTTTACTCCCAAACCTAACATATGTTGTACCAATATCATTTGAAACTAATAACTTATCAAATCTTTCACGGATATTTTTGGTTTAACATTTCTTAAATTATTCAACATTTGTTTGTCACAGTTAGCTTTCCCTTTTGACCTTTGTTATAACATATATCATGTTCTCTAGAAATAGCATCAATTTGATTATATGGCTGTACATTATTTTTCAATTGTTTCTGTAAAGGATTATATGGTTCAGTATATTTATGATTTGGAAGTGTGAAACCTCTTTTTGGTTTTGGAAGGTAGCCAATTGCTTTATGAATATCAAGAGGAAAAAGGTTGGCTCCACCAACCACAGGTAAATTTTTTTTTGCTGTTTGTCCACCATAGGAAGCATTACTTCCCTTTCCAACTTTAGTTCTTACAAATTGTGTCTTTTTACTTCCACAATTGCTACAAATTGATTTTAGCATATTTCTTCAATTTTTTGTTTTTATCCATTGTCCAGAGCCTGGAATAGAACCTGTTAATCTTTTTTCTTTAACACAGTAAGTTAAATTTTTTGTCATCTTTAAATAAGAAGTGAAATTAATTTCAGAAAAAATATTTTCTTTTTCCTTATATAATGAAGATTATTAACTATGATATTCCAAAATTGAACAATGACAAATCACCAGTAGATTTCTTATCAGAAGATTTTAGAATGCTTATATGTGGAAAATCAGGATGTGAAAAAACTAATTTATTAATGGATATGATTTTAAGACCTCTTATCTATTATGATAAATTATACATCTATACTCCAAATTTTCATCAAGAAAAAATACAAAATCTAATTAAGATAATGAAAAGCATATCAAATCAAGTAGGTTATAGTGTTTTGGAAATATTACCAGAAGAATTTCTAAAAAACACTAATGAGTATTCAACAACAGGTAGAAAAATAGTTATCTTTGATGATCTTGTAAATGCCCCAGAAAAGACACAGAATAAAATTGCAAATCATTTCACTGATGGTCATCATCATAACATATCAACAATCTATATTTCACAATCATATTACAATGTTCCAAAGAAAATAAGGACAAATTGCACACACATGGTTTTATACACTCCTGTTGATAATCGTGATAAAAATTCAATTGCTAAGGATAATTCTTTTAATCCAGACCTTTTTGAAAGTTTGTCTAATTATGACTTTCTTTTTGTGAACAAAGAAAAGAAGACAGTACATAAAAACTTTAATGAAACTTTGTAATGAGCACACAGCAAAGTGTCCTTTATTTTAGGAGTTAAGGGACAACATGTCCTGTATTGCAAAAGATGTGGGTCAAAAATATTTTCTAAAATAATTATATAATAATGGATTATGATGAATATAGAAAACTAGTAAATCTTGAAGATGAAGTCAGTAAGCAAGAAAAAAGCTTTTACAACAAAAACGTGACTACATTAACCAACAAAATGAAGTTCAGTACAACTTACATGTAACATACAAACCTATTACAAAAACTATTTCAGATCAAGGAGATCTGTTAAAAGATCAAACAAATGTCATTAAAGAAAATATAAAGGATCAAACAAATGAATTACCTGAAATGAGAAAAAATCAAAGGCAATTACAAGATGCAATAGATGATTGGAAGCCATATAATCTTAATAATCTACAACAGTTAGAAAATTCTCTTGGAGAAACAAAGATCGTCAATATTGTATTTTAATAGTATTTTTAAACCAAAATAGACATTGTGTTTTAAATCGTGAAAATTAAATATATTTATTGTATTGCAAAGTATTGTTTCTTGAAAGATAATTTATTTTCGATGCCTTGTTACAATCAATGGTTATGTCCACAGAAATCTCAGAGTATTTTTGTATGTATTTAAAATGTATTTTTAAAAGTATATATATATATATATATATATATATATATTTA
>CABFPE010000187.1:156796-234656 GCA_900660155.1 Hofstenia miamia
TATATATATAGGGACGGATTTAGGGTAGTGGGGTTGAGGTCTCCCCCTCCCCTCTTTGCTTGCGATAAAGGGATGCGCAAGTTATAATGTTAAAATTATACCCTTATGCGTTTATTGCCAGTGTTGAATCCAATATAAAAATTAAAAGGTGGCTCATGAATTTTAAATGTTGCTGTTAATCAACTAATTTTAGAATTCAGTACTCCAATATTATTTAATAAGTAATCTTTTTAAACTTAAATTTATGTCAAACAGCCTACCCGTTTGAAAATAACTGTTACAAGAAGCCCAGGTAAAATAGGGTTAACCCTTTTTGATAGTCCAAACTACGTGTGGACAACTAATCGATTATTCTACAAAACTTTGATGCCGATTAATCGCTGCTACACTCTTTGAAGAATATTATTAAATTTTCATTTTTTATTTTAACAACGTCATTTTCGACTATAGGTTATAGTTAATAAAATTTCTATTGTGTATCAATTACTATGTTAAGAGTCTTTACAAAAGTAGGAGGTCATTATGAGTCTACTGGGATTCTATTAATGACATCATACAGCTTGGCGAGACACGTATTTATTAAATTTAACTCACGCAACAATAACTAATTCCCATTGCAATTTAAGTTCACCTGACAAACCTGTAACAATTATTTCTATATGTAAGTATCTGAAAGCATATCAAACTCCTAGACAGGTCGGTGTCCACGGGGATTAGCAGGGCAAACCCCTTGTTGAAAATTAGGCAGCCCCATGGACAATAAAGTTAAAAATAACAGCAGCTCATAAAAATAAAAATTAAAATAATAGTTTACTTATTTTTCAATTAAGCCTATTGAAACTGTTCTAGAATTTTAAAACTATTAAAGATATCACAATTGAAAGACCTATGTACATATTTAGAAAGACTTAATAATGGTAATATCCACAGTTAAATTAGTGTATGTAAAAGCCATCCAAGTATTAGGGAAATTCTTAGTCGTCCTAAATCTACTTTTTGTAATAGCACAGAGGTAACTTTATGAACATCACAATTTATCCGTCAAACAGGTTCTGGTTAAGCAAGGACTTCTAATATAATTGCTTCTAATGTCACTGGGAGAAACAAATCTTTCATTTTCTGGACTCGTTGTACTTGTCCCATAGGAGTTCTTGGGGAGCACCGTACCACCAATCTTTCAATCAGACACTATGTCAACAGGATGACGTCCTTTGCCACAAGTGGAAAAACATTCTACGCTCCATGGATCAAAATAGTGACGCAGCTAGGTTTCGCGGAAACTAGGTCATCCACTTAAGTACCTATGTTCCATCTAACTATGGCTACTGTAAACTTTTATCAAAATAGAAAGCATAATGAGCATTTTCGTCTATCTTTGCTTTATTTCAAAATCAACAATATATGTATTGTGAAGTCAATGTTTAAATATTGCAAATGATCATATCAAGACTAAAGAGAAGACAAATAATGTCGCATTCAAAATTCTCATAGTTGTTGTCGAATTAAAATGAGTTGATTTTGTGTTCTTGATAGAGTTAGCTTAATAAGTTTTCGTTTAAGCGGTTCAAATTTTTTTAATTGATGAACAATATGTGAACTAAAATCCTGGGATAGATGACGTCGCTTATTTCTTTTTCTTGGAACGCAAGTGTTAATAATATCAAATAAATCTTTATACCATGCATCAATATAAGATGAATTATCAAAAAGTTGATTAAGTGAAAGAAGCCAAGAAGTTTAAATTCATTTGCTTGAAAGGATCTGGAAAAAATTTAAGGTTGAAATGAATTCTAATTATTCCATGATCAGAGAAACTGTCAGACGCAGGAGTAAGTAATTTTGTTTAAAAGCCATCGTCATTTATGAACACAAGATCAAGAGTATCACCGCTCTTGTGAGTAGGAAAAGCAACTGTTTGATAAAACTTCTGATTTTGTAGTAGATCCATAATTTGCTGTTCATAATCATTACTAGAAATTCCAGTTTCTAAATCAAGATTTGTAAAGTTGAAGTCACCAATAATGTATATTTTGTCTTCTATAACTGTATTGCTTAAGGACTTTATTAAATAACATTAAGAAGCTAAACAAGATGAAAATTATTAGCAAACTTCTAGCCATGGCGGGTTATTATAGCTTGAATGTGAAAAAATGTAGATAGATAAGAATATAACCAAGGTTTAAGTCAATAATAATATATATCAAGTCAGCTTCACAGATTCAATTTATGAATGCTGCTAAATTTGACGCCTTTATTTTATTTACTATGTGATCGGACGAAAAGAAATTTAGAAATAGTAATGTGGAGATCTAATATTTTTTCACAGCAAATGAGCAATCATTGAAATGTATAGATTCTTCAGGCGAATGTAAATTTGAAATAGTTCATTCCTGAAAAATTTTTATTTCATCAGCAAAAATAAAAGGAGTGCATTTTTTTCATTACGATTGGTGGGTCATTGAGGTAAAAACTAAAATGTAAAGGCCTTAGAACACATCCCTGCTACACTTCTCTTCTAACATTCCTACATTTTCAGCATTCATTGTGAATTTTAACTTGCTGATGTTTTTCAGAAAGATAAGAGGTTCCAAGTAGACGAAGGGTAATTGAAATTTTAATTAATACGAATTATTTTAAATTTATTTTATATTCAAATATATTAAAAAATATTGTTTTGGATTTATTCATAAAGTAATCCAAATCTTCGCAAATATTAGACATTCAAACAAATATAAATGTGTTATGCCATTATGATTCCTTCATCATATGAGTTTGTTTACCAATTAAATACTCTGGTACATGATTTCTTGTATTCCCAAAACAAATCTTACCCACACAATTTCGCTCAAGTTGTCCAAAATTTCCAGATCATTTCGAAAGGCTTAAGTCATTGAGAAATTATTGAACATCCCCTTGTCTCGTCACTTATAATAAATTCCCCTCAGATTTCATTCCATTTATGTAGAGAGTACTACAGAACACTATATGATACACTCACTATTTACAAAAAAGATGTTTATTTTTGGAACTAAATGCTAACCTACAAACACCAAATTTCAACATTAAGTTCAGTCGATTCTGTTTACGATTTATATTGGCCGCTTGTGGGTCGTCTTTAAAGGAAAGTGTTTAAAAATAACTTGTTTTTTAATACATGTTCTGACAAAAATCCTATTACATGAAGTCGATGACAGAAATTTTAGATATTTTTTGCATTAAAGACTAAATAGTTTCATTGAAATTACGTAAGTTTACGTAATATTGTAGCACCACTATATAGCTAATGGTTGTGATTACTACACTTCCGGAAACTTAATACTATAGTGTTACACGATTATATATTTTTGTGGCGTTTTGACCACTGCTAACCTGATTATATATAATTTTCATTTTAATGTTTCTATTGGTTTATATTCAAAAATAATTTCGCAAGATTGTGTTTTCTTCTCTAAAAATGGGGTATTTAGCAATGTGTTTCTAAGTTGTCGTTGGCAGACTACTTATGTGATAACTTTCATTCTTCATTGTGGAGATTCAAGGAAGCAACTGCTTTGTCTCATAACACCACAATTAAACACTGTTTACGACTTCTTTGTCTCAGAGTCTCCAACAGCAACTCACAGCTCTTCTACACTAATTCCGAGGCCGGCGAGGTTCCCATGCTTCTTACTTCACGCTCGGTTCCAGTGCCAAGTACAGTGCGCAGCGCCCTTCTCGCCTATTCACAGGTCATTTTCATTTTGTTTTCATAAGTGTAACAATATTTCGTTATCCATTCTAAGTTGATAGAATATTAAAATCACCCCTAAAAAGTTCACCTAAAATTGCTTCCCAAAAAATTTTTCTTGAAAATGTAAAACGCAGTTTTCATATTCCTCAAATAGTCCTTAGACCCCTTTTGAGTACCATTAAAATTGTTATTAATTTTAATCTCATGTTAATTTTGTCCGTTTTTCACAGCATGGCGAGTTTATCAAAAGTTTATACTTTTTAATGTTTACGAATATACGCAATTAGCAGGCTTGTAATTTATATGTACAAATTATGTACACTTTCACAAAATATATATTTTTGAAAGTTCTTTCTTTCGGGTTTCCATAGCCACTATTAAAACAGTTCTTTAGATGTGTTTATAGTTCGCTGCTATTATAGCAGATAATTATTTAAAACATATAATGTATTACGTGTTCTTGTTACCAAGACAACCAATATAACAATGCTTCCAAAAAGTTTCTCATTACTCGTTATTCTAAATTTAACTAGGTTTGGAGGCATAAGGTACCTTTTCAGTATTATTTTGTTTGTTGATGCTGCTGATGCTTGCTCTGCAAATTCAACCTACCGTTAAAAGCAATCACAGATTCCTTGATTGATATTCATTCGATTACAAAAATCTTTCTTTCATAAATTTAGCTCGTTTGTTATATTAATTTTGTTTATATTTTTTTAGAATTATATGAATTTGTTGTATTAACCGAATACCGCGAGGCGAATATTTTGGCTGGGAATCCTTCCATTTTTAATCAATTGGTTGCATGCAACTTCTTTGTCGGACGCTTGAATACTAGTTGATTGCATCACACTTGACGAGTACTTTTACTTTCAAAATTCAAATATTTATTCTGCCATCGGTTCAAATTTCTGCTCAAATTTCTGTCGCTTGTTACAAAGCACTATGGGTGTTATTATTCCAGTATTATCTAAAACTTTATAAATTAACTCTCAGGATAGATTTGGAGTCGCCGTAAAGTCTTTCAAATCATCACAACATTTTTTTATCTCTACCTATATTTTAAATGAAATCTCTTAATTATATCAGCTAAGATGTTTTCTCTTCTCTTTTTCAGATTTACAAGCGCTAGGTGTTAATATAATATTATTCTCTATTAATTAATAGATTTTGATATTTATTTAATTGTAGTTGAAGATTTACTTTAAAATGTTCGTATCGCTAACCATTCATCTCGTTATCTGTTTTGATAATAAATATTCATCTCCATGATAACTCTTGAATTATTTTATTAATGAAAGTGTTTACTAATGCATTTTAAATCGTGTTCTTTTTAGCTCCGCGATGCAATTGTGGATATCAAAAATTTTGGCGCGGATTTACTGAAATTGTTAGACAACTTTTTGCTTATGGTTAAGAAAATGGTAAGAAGCTGTTTTCAAAAGTTTAATCTTCTATATATATATTATTACGATAGCCAGTACCGGCTTTAAGGAGGAGGTGGCAAGGGGGCGAATGCCATGGGACCCGCGCTTTTCGGGGGCCCGCGCTACGTAATTATTACAGAAACGTTATTAGTAAATTTAAGAAATTAACATTGAATCTTTCACAATATAAATTTAACAATTATTTTGCTAGTTACATTTGCATATTAGGATATATACTTTGAAATTTACACAATGATTTACAACAAATATGGCTCTTTCCTTGTTTGATGTCGAAATTAAAAGATATTTGTGACCTACCATATACAGGGAATAGTTGTTTTTTGTATCTGCTATCAATTGAGATTGATGCATGAGTGTAGCAAGGGGAGCGAACGCAACCATGGCCCCCAAATTTTCAAAGTTTGGATTCCGAAGTTCAGGATTTTTTGAAAATATAATAAATTTGTAGAAAATTATTTTGTTTGTATTATTCAGATTGAAATTGCCCCAATTTTTTGTCTGGTCACACCCCTGGATTGATGTAGAATGAAATTTCGCTTTTTCGAATTTAATTAATAATTTTAGCAAAATCGAGCAAGTAAAAAGTCTTTATGAATACGTAGTAAATAACAAATATGCTTTAATTCAATTGGATTCCAAAAAAAACAAGGAAAATTACTTGAAAAATTTATTACCTTCTAGAAATATAATATAGCTATTTGTTCTACCTTTTCCTTTTATGTTTAACTCATTTTCTGCAGTTGCTTCAATGTTTTTTACAATCGGAGATTTGATTAGGTGATAAAATATACACAACTGTATTAAGTACAATGATTCTCTTTAAAGTAACTTAGGATATCTTAAAGCATTAGATGGTTTTCAAAACACTGATTTGCTTTAAAATGACTTAAAGATACTTTAAAGTTTAACATTGCTCTCAAATCTTTAATTTCTTCAAAGAGGCTCGAATATACTTTAAAGTACTAAGTGATCTCTACAAATGCATAATTGCATACTATATTTGTAATGTCCTCAAGTTGCAATGTATACACTTACTGAAATTGCGTTTTTTGATTTAGAAAAGCCATCTTAAACTTTTGAGATGCAATTATATACAATGATCTATAAATATATTATCGAGCAAAAATATAATTATGTATATTTTGCAATCTATGTAATTTCCCAACACAGATCATATGCAAGTACAGATCTATGTACTTTTACAACAACTAAATAATGTCAGGATGTTGCTAACGTGACTTTTATATTTTACTTATATGCATATTTTAACCGGGCCCCGTGCTGGCTAAGGCCGACCCTGACGATAGCATGCGTGTTATTTTCTGTGTTACAATAACAAGCGTTGTGTTTTTAAATGCTTATATCTCTGTAAGTATTTGGCCGATTTCAATGAAATTTAGGCAATCAATTAGGAATTTTTACAAGGATTATAGCGCTATTCACGCTTTTATCTTTGTAACTAGGAACAAGAGAGTTAATATTAAAATATAATTTCGTTAATTTTCAATTGTTCCGCTAGTGTTAATTACTAGCGTGCTTTCGCAGTAAAAATTCTAGAACTTACCCATTGTTTTAAATTATATATTATGGTGGTATATTTTCAGGAACCGTATCTGGACGTTTTCAATGAACGAGGGGAATTCAAGAAATTTCATAAGGTTGCTATTTTAATAGATATTTCTTTGTTTTGGAATGTTTTTTAATTGTTAGTTTTTTTTAAAATGATAAATTTAGGCTCAAGGCAATTTCATGTGGAATACTAGAGTTTTAAAAATTTACTACGATCACTTGAGTGAATGCATTGATGAATGTACATCGTCAAACGATCAGGTAATTTCAAACTTTTTTCTAGTGTTATCCTAAATAAATAGTCAACTAAAATATATTGTTTAATACGGTGTTTCTCGACCGGGATGCACATGGACCCTAGGGTTCATTTAACTTTACTGTGGGTCCATACAAAAATTAGCGATTTGGGGGACCGCTGTTACATTTTAGTGGTCCATAGGTCAATTTGCACTATTTTAAAATACTAAAAGTGGAAATACTCACGCAACTTGTCTATTTTATAACAATTTAATAGAAGAAAAAACGACGACAGCTAAAAAATTAAATGGAAAATATGTCCATGGCAAAGAAAGGGTTGAGAACCACTGGTTTACTAGATACATACATTTGTTGTACTTAATATATTGCATGTAAAACTATAAAATTTGATTTGGAATATTTTCACTGTAAAGTGCTATTTAAGTGGATAATTGGGTTGGCAGCCATTAAACTAATTAACTGGTAAAGCTTATTTGTTAATTGAAAGGTGGTTTTTGTCAAAAATGTGTGAATCCTTTGAAAACATGTAATTCGATGAAAACCATCGACCTAATATTCATTTGCTTAAATTCATTAACAAATGCGTCTTTTAGATTCAGCAAGCAATCAATTGCAGTCAAGTGCCGTACTGCACTGAGACGGAGCAATCGAAGTATCGGGCTATCAAAGGGAAATCTGGTTTCTTCTATCGTCTTTCAGGAAATTCATTCTACTTGCCTTTCCGCAAGCACAGAATTCGTTCGGGCTTTCGTAATCTGTCAGTCCATGACAACAATAGTAGCTGTTTGACTTCCTTCTCTGAGCTCTACGACATTTAGTTTTGATTAAATAATTTAAGGAATTTGTAGTTTAGCTTGCAGTGTTTTGTAAGAATTATTGATATATTTTTATATTTCACATCTTGTTTATACAAAATGTGTTTTCATACGCCATATGAAAGTGAAAAATTAGATATCGTATAATATTTACATAATTCTTTCGATCATTCACATAATATTTTCTCCCCTTCGATTCAGTTTCACTGATTCAGCAATCTTAACATTGTTAAACTTTTTACATAGACCAAGTAGAAAACATTCTGCCTATGAGTAAAGTTTAAGTAAATGAATGATATGTTGTAATTGATAACTCCTTAAAAAATGTAGTAGCTCAGGATTTTATTCTTGAAGCTGATAGTCATCGAGATCTTTTGTTATTCACTGTTTTTTTAGGAATTTATTAATTTAAATAATATCATGCATATAAATATGTTTTCTTTGTACTGTTAGGAAAACATTTATCTTTTTTATTAGGCTTTTAAAGGTTTCAACATTTTGCACTAACCATCTTTATTATTATTTCAAGGCAGTATTCCTTTATATTTTATTGAAAATATCTCGCAGAGTCGAAAATGATCACATTTAATAAAAAATTAAATGTTACTAAATATTTCAAAACACTTCACAGTTGAACTTAACAACATCATATTTAAATTCTAATGTACATATACACGTATTAAATTTACAAACTTATTAAAAGCATAAATAATACATCCTTCTTCATATAAGTTTGTTATTACAGAATTGTTGTTTCTTTGTTACATTTATAAACTACATTAAGTTAACAAATATTTCTCACTTATTTTATTTCAGCTGTACATCTCTATAATTAGTCAGATAATTGATATTTTTCTCTACATTCATTTTCAACTTTTTAAATACTGTATATTTTCCCTTTCTCATCCTGTAGTCCAATTTGTTCCAACAATTTGAATAATTTAAGAATTCATTCTTCATTAATTTTCTATTATTATTTGTAATTATAATTACATTAGAATAATTATTCTTAAATTTAAGTGACTAGAAATACTGCATTTTATTCTCTTAATTATAGGTAAACATCAAATAATTAGAAGAACTACTAATGATTTTCGATGGGATTTACACATTATTTCTTTTTTATTTCTGTTATAAAATAGGTTTATTCCCCACTTAAATACTTTTGTCAATTTCGATTTTGCTTTTTATTTAATTCATTTGAACAATATACGGATTTCAACATTCGATTGTTATATAATAAATTTTAGTATTAGCCCATACGACAATCTTAATTTTAAAATATAATATCAAAGATTAACAAAATAATATATTAAATCATTACCCTAAAAATTTTACAAAATAGAATATTTAAGAATCACCAAATTTAAAATTGTTTTTTCTTAAGAGAACGAAAATCAATCCATATAAAATTAACATTACAATGATTATTTTTTGGGTGATCGATACTGAGAAACTTGTACAATGGTTGAGATGCTGAGGATAATACTATTTAATGAGTTTGCGTTCCAGATGTCACAGATTAAACATGAATTTGCTTGAACCCTAACCACCATATCTTGATAATAGAAGTGTAGCATTTCCCCACTGTAAAATTACTGACAATTAACATCTATAATAAAAATATATAACTGAATGAATCTTCAGTAAAATCGCAAGTGTGTGTGGGAATAAGCTGACTGATGCTCCACCACAGTCGCATGTCTGCTTACTAATTTTCTTTATGCACAGTTGGTTCTAATGGGCATGAAAGAGAATAAAGGATGTTTACCATCTGAATCATTTACTTTCTTAAAGAGCTTCGCATCTGGCATCTTTATATGTCTCTAATACTGGTGTATTTATCAATGATTCCAAATTCTAAGCCTTTCTTTGTAGTCTGTCAATTTTGTTCTCATTTTGTTTGTTAATCTCCCGCCAAATGGAGCATCCATAAGTGATTTTACTTAGCACTAAGGAATTATAGTCACCAGTTCATACTTATGAAAACCCAAATGCTTTAGTGCTTTAGTCTTAGTAAAAAGACAATTGTGGATGTTGCAGAGACTATGGTTTTACTAGTATGTGTACCAAAGTTCATCGTAGTATCAAATTCAACCTAGAACCTTGAAAGATGAAGTCGGCTTGACCTCATTGATTTCCGGGATATCTCTAGCTTGTGACGGGTGTAGATAATTTCTTTTTATTATCTTACATTGGTTTTCAAATTTTTCTTTTTAAATTGTTCTGTTGCCAATAATTTCAGCTGCTCTATCATGTTTATCGAAAAAGCATCAACGTCATTAACTGCAATATTATATGTTAGTCCGCCAAAACAGTGCTTTGAGGGGCACCTTGGTTATTTGTACGGAGAATTGAAACCTCAACACCAGCAGGAGTGTATGTCTTCTGCCTTTCATGAAATTGATTACCTAGTTAGTAACAAACGTATAAGAAACTTACCAATTTCTAGTCATATAGCCATTTCTGCGCTATTCTGAAACAATTTAAGGTTTCGACTTCTTAATGATTCTCTTGGAACTTTCTTATTAGTGATGGGTTAATTTATATCTCTTCTTCAAAAGGCGTTTTTCAATATTAAGCTCCTCAGCTGTCAACTCTTGTGAAACAAAAACTTTCTCGATCTTATATGTCTTCATTCGGTAAATATTTGCTAACACTTTTCTAAGTTTTCAATGATTGGATAACTTTACAATGCATGATCTTGGGTTCCTGGTGCCTTCTCTATACTTTCCACTTTTGTAAACATTAGTGATAAATTGTTTTGCTTCACTATCAATGTGATCTACTACATGAACAACTTAATTTTTGTCAGCCACCTGATATGGGTTAAGGGAGATGTTTATTATAACATTGGGCAAAAGTTCACATTTCACGATCCCTAAATCTCTTCATAAAAACGTTTTTTCTTAAAATGAGCACACTAGTCATCTCTAAGTTTGCATTTTTTTTAGAAAAATCTAAAGCTTTAAATATTTCATTTTCATGCAATATTTTTTTACCATTGTTTGCATTTCTTTTGAACACTAATATTTGCAACCGTGCGATTCTTAATAGTAATAATAATAATAATAATAATAATAATAATAAGAGTCAAAGCATATTTATTGCTCAATGTATACAAAAATTTCACAAACTTACAGGCGAAGAAAAATATAAACAAATATTTAACTATAAATTAATATGTACAATATATAATAATATAATCAATGTTTGAGTGGATGTTTGTGTAGGTGCTCAATGTTGGATGTATGTTTCAAATGCATGAAGTGTATTACCGTCCCCTAATGTATACTGTTTTATTAGAAGAAATTGTTTCAATTTTTTTCTAAACTTTTTATAGTTTTTTCGATTCGCGTTTCATAATCTAAATTATTCCACAATTTAATTGATATGTGATGGAAGCCATTATAATTTTTATCTAAACTAAAAAATTTTTGCGATCGCTCATTTAATTTAATATAGTCATTAAGGAAAAGGAGAGATGTTTGTAGAGATTTGAATTTAAATAAGATAGATAGCATATGCATATGAATTTGATAGAACGGAGATAATATTTTATATTTATTACGATATACTGATGCTTCGTCATGCTTTTGTGCAAAGTTTAGAGTTTTTATACACCAATTAAATGTGTTTGATAGAAGCATACGATGTTTCGAATTTAGGTTAGTTAAAAGAAAAGAACAGTATTGAAAATGAGACAGACAGAAAGCATGTATTAGTTGTTTACGATAATTGCTTGATATTACATTGCGTAAGTGATAAAGATATCTAATGCCTGCAGTCATTTTATGAATCTTATTCAGTAGAAATTTTTCAAATGTTAATTCATTATCTATCTCCACTCCTAAATAGCTGACTGATTCACTTTGCTTTATTGACTCATTATTCATCTTTAGTTCTATTCATTTATTAGATTTTTTTGTGCCTTCGGTGAAAAAATTATAAATTGAGTTTTTTCAATATTTAGTTTCAGTTAATTATTAGTAAAATAATTGTTTAATTTTTCTATATCTGTTTGGAGGTTTTTTGTAGCATCAAAAGCATTTTTGGGGTACTTATTAGGCATGTGTCGTCAGCATATTGGTAGATGTCGCTGGGTTTAACATGTTTAACATAATAATAATAATAAAATCATGTCATTCTCATGAAGGGCACTTAAGATGGGAAAAGGTTAAACATACAATTATTTTGAACTATTTCCTTAAAAAAATATGTATATGAGAAAAGCGTTTGATGCTACTTAATAATTTTTGAAGTTAATGTATTTGTTAAATCACACTTTGATATGATAGAATCAATTTTTTCAGAAACTACAAACACTAAAAATTTACTGAAAACAATCAAGAATCTATAATTTTTCCAATCAGTTTGCAAAACTTTTTTAATTAATTTCCCTTAAAGCTGCTCCAATGCTTAGCATGTCTTTCAGTTTCAAAAATGACTTTTTAGATGACAATCCAGCACGTAACTCCATGTAGAACAGCTTTGGGCATTCCTTAAGAATGCGAGAAAGTTCGTGTAGTTCTCTTGGGTTAAGCAATAGGAGCTTGTCACTGAACTTTTCTAGTTTATTTTCAGAAATCCATCTTTCAACTGAAAGCTCAGGTAATGAAACTTTTGATTGGCTTTCTACTACATCTAAAGAAAATAATATATATATATATATATATATATATATATATATTAGAAAAGAATAGAAAGCAAAAAGTTAATAATCCTATATAAAATACTATACCATTTGCTTATGCATACATTAACACCAAGCTGCTCATTTTATCATGGAAGATACCAACCATTTTCGAAAATTTCATTTTGTGAAAAAATTCAAGATCTTCCCATTGCTAAAGTTGAGATAATAAAGTGCCTTAAGACCTATGGCGCCAACAATTAATCTAACTATTTTTCTTCCATAAATAGATTACTTAAGTACTGGTTTATTAAATGAGCATTGAATGTTTCTTATGGGGAGTTCTATTTTAAAATTGAGACATTCTATGTCGAACAGTATTGCAGTGGGAAGTGAAAGATCTCGATATTTTGCTTCAATAATATTAATGATATAGATAACTTAAAAATATCAAATCAATTTGCTTTCAATAATAAAAATTGGAATTCTAACTTATTTTTTATACATATATTTTCCAAAATATGGTGTTTAACTAATTTTATAGGATAATTTGTGATAGATTTTCAACCATCTTAATTTTTTTGCTTAATATGCCATTCAACATAACTTAAGACTTGAATGCATATATCCATATGTCAGCACAGCAAAAATGATTATATTACTCAGAAATCAAGTGCTTTGATGTAGTCTTCTTCAGAATATATTCTATCAGTATTCAGTACACCAGATGCTGGTGGCAGACATCAAAGGAATTTCCTTTGCTTGCATAGTTTGGTTGGATCTGATTTTAAAAACTCCTATTTTTCAACAAGGTTGTAGGAGTTGGGTTGTTTTAAAAAATGTGACACCGTTGCAGGACTGAGGGTGTTCCACCATATACAACTGCTTACGCTTCGGTATAAACATATATCCGGTAATTACGAAAAGCACATCCCGTTTACACTGCTCAAACTTTATTCCCATAATCATCAAGTGTTGCATCATTTGTATGATGAAGATTATGCAAAGATAATTTGTATCTGTTAAACTTCGATAGAGAAAATAAATGAAAATTCAGCTTTTATGCAAAAGTTATTTTTTTGTGTTTGTGGCGATGACATTTAGCTCAATTGTATCGTCAATTAACATGACAGCAAAATATGGCTATTACAAACACCAGAAGTCTACATATTTCATCCTGTTTTGAAACTTGTTTCACCCTGCACACAGAAGTTTATTCATTTGGCACTTTTACTCATTGTATTAAGCTCTATGGGAATAAAATCAACCAATTGGAATTGTGAAAAATTTAACAGCAATATTTACAAAATTGACCTCATAGGAACATGAGACACAATATCAAAAGCTTTTTTAGGCCGACAAAATGCACTTAGAGTTTCCAAGGTCAAGCCTTTCGTTTTTAATCTCTAATTTGCTTCAAACTAATTAAGATAAAAAAAATCTGGAAATTTTGGACTTCAACAAATTTTTTTAAATTATATTTGCCAAAGCTTTGGAAATTTGTTAAATACTAGAAATTAGGGAAATTTATCTCTGATTTCGGAATGGTCTTCTTATCTGAGTTGCATACTACGTACATCTGAGCCCCCTAAATTTTTTATGTTTGGGGAAAAATTTCGCGTGTGTCAGGAAAACAATGAAATATCGTAGATATGAAAAAATTTATTGAGGGAAAACAGTAAGAATTTCAATAAAAAAATGGGTAAATGCCTTTTAATCTTTTTGTGACAACCTGAAATAGTGACAAAATCAAGGGCCAAGTCTCACAATCCTCGTAATGTCTACACAATTGGCACGGCTCGCAGGCTATTAAGTTTTAAAAAATTGACCGCATCTGTTTTAACTTGACTTGCAATTGGCTCGCAGTTCATTATTTTTAGTACAACCTTGTCCGACATGGCCGACAGCCCGAATGAACATTATGTTGGCCCTTGACCTGTCCATTGCCCATTTTGCTTAAATGAACCCACAGCCCGGTCCGCTTCAACCTTTGGTATAATATTCAGCATGTTAATACCATGAACTTGGATAAATTTACTTGGGAAGCTATTAATGATAATATGATAAATGTTTTTGTTCTAATAAAGTTCTAGAAAAATACTCTAAGAATTCGAAAATTTTCAGAAATGCCATTTGAATTACTAATGGTTTTTATACTAGATATAGAGATTTTTACTTTATGACGAAGCAATTATCTTAGTATTTAAAAATAGCGCTTGTTTTACTTACTTGATACTTCGAGGATACACGAATATTTCAACTCTTTCATTACTATATTTTTCATCGTTTCAGCAACTTCTTCAATCGTTCTGATAGGATAGTACAATAACGGCGCGACTACAATGGCTAGCCAACCATCTGGTCTATAGTCAGCAATCATCAGTGGAATCAATTGCTTTCTCAGATTTTGGGCATATGTCGCTTCTAAGAATTAATATAATTATTAAATTACACAATTGAACACATGAATTGCGTTAAAATTAATCTTTTATTGCTTGAGAAATAACTTTTAAGATGTGAAGTATCTATACTGTTAAATCAGATTAAACTCACCACTTCTGCAATTGACACTTTGTTTATAACGCTCTGTGATGCAAATAATGATAGCATCGGCTTCTTGCACACCTTCTGCCATTCGTTCATAAATATTTCCTTCTAAAAATTTTCTTAGAGGCAAATACTAAAGCCACGTTAGTTTTTCAGACACAATTTTAAATTCTAGGTTTTCTTAAAATGTATAATCCAATCCGTGGCATTGTCCTACATGACACGACACTTACCCACCCCCCCCAATTTTCTAAAAAATTTAAAAAATTTAATGATTTCTCTGGTTTATACATGTAAATGAGAACAACCCAGTGTAAAGTTTTCATAATCACATGTTAAATTGCTCTCAAAATTTAGTTCAGTGCAATTTCTTGCATCAACAATGCTGTTGAGGGTTTTAAAATTATAGATTCCTTATATAAAGACAGTTGTGCCCTTCCCAATATTTTTCATGCACGACACTCCTGATAACAATGTGAACAAATACACTCCTGATTTATATATGAAGAATATTATAGAAACCTGGTCATTCTTAAAATTTAATTTTAATTAAATTATAAGGGAAGATCAAACACCTACCCTACATGTATATCATTTTTCACTTACTAAGATATATTGAACAAGAAAACAACAACGATTAGTAAGAGAAAAAGATTAGCCTAGGTATAAATTCAACATAATTATGAACTATTAGACTCATTCTTCTTATATGCAATCTTGTATTTCTTATCGAACAGAATGACTGCATCATCAGTAGCAGATTCTGATGGATTGTATGAAAAACTTTTACAAGTCATAAAGTGACACTAAGTCTGTAGTATATATCTGCTCAAAAGTTAATCCATGAAATATTTATGAGTAACACTCGAGATCACTTAAAATGAATCTCTTCCCTTTCTGTTGAACGCATAAAGTTCACAATTAGCATCAGAATTTTCTAAGTAGATATAGATAAGTGTATTCTCAATTTCGAGTTACATTTGGAAAGTTCTTTGAAATTTGTGATTATTGTGAATATCTAAACGCATTCATAAAAGTTCCAAACAACACCATAGCAACTAAGAAATTATTGTTACTAATATGCTAAAAATTATACTTTAATTAATTATTTTCCACATAAATTGTTTTTGCTCAAACCTTTTGTTTGAATGATCTAGAATTTTCAATTGGATTTCAGTAAAAAAACCACCATTTTCATTTGTTTATATTGACTCCTAAGTTATTGGTGAGCAACATAACATTAGGGCGCTGCGAGTATGGATAGTTGAGTCGAGTCAGTCTCTTAAAATTCTAGTTGAGTCGGATTTCAAATCTCGAGTTTTGTCTACGCACATGGGCCGATCAATATCATAATTATAGTCACCATAAAGGCCTAGACTGCCAATGTAATTTAGAGGGCAAAAAAATTTAGCAATTTTGTTGCTACTTATTATTATCTCGGAGGGGAGGGCGATCTGGTTTCAAGTTAGGGGGCATTTTTAATTGGCCAAAAAAACATGTAATTGACAATTATTGTATGCTGATTTAACATTCCGTAGTCAATGTTAATGTTATTAAGTTAAATTATAGAAAGACCTGTCAAACATCACTTAAATAAAGTGTGAAGTTTGATAATCAACTTGAAATTGTGACCTTTGCTAACGAAATTTTTAAAAATCCAATTTAATTGTAAATGCAATATAATTAAAAGCTATAATTTAATAAAAAAAATTCTTATAAATAGAAGTTACATTTCCACACTAGAATTGCCTTGATTAGTAGCGTTTTTTTGTGATAAATAGCATTGAATTCTTCTCGTTAGATATTCAAATTCGCCAAATTTTTTTTTTATAATTAAGTGATGACTAGAGATAATATCTACAACTAAAGTGTTAGAAAAGAAGTTATTTTAAGTAGTTAATATGATCATTGTGTAAGAAATCTTACTCATTTTATCTAGATCTATCCATACATTAACACCTTGCGCTTCCAAACTATCCCGAACGGAAAGAGCAATATTCTGATGATCCCATTGATAGCTTATCATCACATGACCTGAGTTTGCTATTTCATATTCAGCAACATCGTATGCACCCTGAAATGACACTTCGTAACGGCTTATTAATCTTATGTCATCTTAGTAGAAATATAAAAGATTGAACACTTTTATTACTAGTTATAAATTCGTCATAACATTGCATTTCCTGAAAAACTATTAACTTATGTAAAGTGGTTTAGATTCACAGTGCACATTAATTTTAGCTGTGTGGAACATTGAATACATCAAAACATTCATGCAAATAATTAATTAACCTTAAACTGCATGGGGATTTTTGAAAATCTTTCATGCTCGTAAAAAATTTTTTAGGCGCTTATAGCTCAAAAAATATTAACCATATGCTCAATCTGAAAAAATTCGTGATAAAGTAGAGTTTACTTTTATTTTTTTGCTTCATACCAAGATCTCCTTATTTGCGCAGAGCACTCCACAATGGGCTTGGGATATCTTCGCACACATCAATTCTTTGTTGTTTCCATTGACTCAAAGCTTTATAAATGCTTGAACATTAAAATTCCAATTTTTCGAAAACTTGTTAATCTTTTCAACAACCTTAACCCCACAGTACGTTGTAATACATACACATTTGTTGCTTTCATGGTCTCAAAACTCCATAAATACATGAACATTAGGTATGGAGAGAATTTAAATCTTTCTTAAAAATTAGAAATGTTCAAAGAAAAATTGTTAATCTTTTCAACAACCTTAACCCCACAGTACGTTGTAATACATACACATTTGTTGCTTTCATGGTCTCAAAACTCCATAAATACATGAACATTAGGTATGGAGAGAATTTAAATCTTTCTTAAAAATTAGAAGTTTTCAAAGAAAAATTGTTAATCTTTTCAACAACCTTAACCGAAATTTTCAACATTACATTAAAGTATGTTCATAATGTTTTAGGATTTTCAAATTTGCTAGTAGGCGTGGAGAAAATTATTTGTACACATGTAAAATCGGTTTGTACTATAAAATTGCAGTTTAGGGTTAAGTGGGAGACAGAGAAATAAATTGTGAATTTAGCATAACTGGGTTTTAAGTAAAGTAATAGTGAGCTTACTTATGCAGAAGTTTTTAATTAGCATATGAAGAAGATTAACATACTTCACTCTCAGTTCTTTCGTTTGCACGCTCGAGATGAAGCTTCGCAAATTTACAGCTGTCTACGATATTTTTATCCTGGCAATCAAAATTTCTTCTTATAGCTAAACATGTATTTATCTTATATATTGTATTGTTGACTTAGATACGAGATAAATTCAGCACAAACACACGTATTTTAAAAATATAAAACTCATACTAATGGTAACACCAGTTTGGTAGGCAAACTTTTAGCCATCAATTATTCCAAAAAAACTAAGAGTAGGCCTGAATCTAATTTACAGAGTTTAAAATAGGCTAAGGTTCTTCCACTCAACCCACAAGCCTCTTTAATTTTTCAGACCAAGGTTTGCGAAATTTTCGAATCAAAGGAATTTTAATATTGTTCTGACCGAAATATAATCCAACTTCTTTAATACGAAACAATTCACAATTCTACTAGTTTTGAAATACTAAAGCATGGCTTATTTTATGGTTGCCTTGTATATATATATATATATATATATATATATACATAATGTTTTTCAATTTAAGAGAAACAAAATACAAAATAAAGACTAATAAACATCGGTATTATCATATTTCCGCACTAAATGCTGAATATGTGAACAATTCTGCTCTAAAATAACTTCACAATGGAAGGTAAACTTCATCAATATTTATTGATTGGATTTCTACTTTGCGGACGAATGCTTTTCGCCATAGCTGCATGAGAATTTTCATATGATATGCCCAACTGACCCAGTTCAGCACAAAAAAACAGATGGAGCCCCAGCTTAACTACACATCATACAACAACTTCGACCTAATAAAATGATATCAAAAACAACTTTTCAAAATGATGTTGTTGCCACTTCCCTTTTCGTAATTGCTTTCAAATAATTTTCTTGAAGATCTTGGTATTTGGCCTGGATTTGGATTCCTTTTACTCCAGATTCTCTAGATTTTTACATGTTGACTATTACTTTTGGGACATTTTAAAGAAAGTGTTTATCATCAGTTTAAGCCCCAGTCATTGAAGATTTGAGAGAAAAAGTCAAGACAGAGATTCAATTAATAAGAATTGATGAAATTTTGAGAGCAGTGGGAAAACTTACCTAATCGTTGTGAAGTTATCTTGGAGGGATTTACTGGAGAAATATAATAATTTCCATGTGTATCTGTTGTTATGTCGTATTTTGTTACATTTAATTTGAAAAATTCATATCTGTTTTGTGTCGAGGGGAAAGGGGGATAAGCCTTCCCATGGCGACGTCATTGGCCTACTGATTTAATCTTTTACTGGAAACGAAGTCCTGATTATCACATGAAGATGCCACCATGTTTGTAAGACCTTTCAAAATAGGTATCTTAGATTAAATCAATTTAAACAATATGGAACGTCTTCTGAAGTTCACAACTTAAAAAATAATGTATATAAGTATGATAATTTTAAAAACACAGTATTAAAAGAGGTCAATGGCATTGAGGGTTTAGTGTAATATTTTATGTGCTATTTTGTAATTTCTGCTGGAAATCTACATGAAGTTTAGTGTTTCATGAAATAAATATTCAGAAATCGATGTCTAGAATAGATAGAAAATTCCTATTACTTAATAAGTTTAGTGTAATTCAAACAAATGGATTTAAAAATTAGCAGCTTCAACAAACAACAAGCAATCATGCTCCATTTAGAGCCCGTATACTGGGTCTGTGCCCGTGCTAGAGAAGCCCGTACCTGTACGCCTTTGTTAATGCCCAATACGGACCCTACCCTAGGTTAAAAGGATGAACAAACTCAATCCTAAATTCCTTCAAGGACCCCAGATATATTAAAGGAACATAATTGATTCAGAGTCAATTGGTATGAAAATCAAAATTCATTCGACCAATTTTTTAGTAAGGGGGCAGCTGGGTGGCCATTATATCTCGAGCGCGGGCTTGGCCCTCTCTGGCCTCCCCGTCTGTACGTCACTGCATTTAATATATTTTTGAAATGAAGAAACGAAGCATAAAATCAAAAGATTCCTAGCTTAGAATCATGCATTTAGCACATAAAAACTTACCCAGGATAGTAGTCCTTCCATAGCTCGCAGAATAGCTTGGTAAATGAATTCTTGCTTAAGAATTCTGCCAGTTCGTCAGCATTATTATCTCTCTGAGCATTTTGAAACACCGTAAACAATTTGTCCAGTAATCCAGTGAAATGTTTGGAAATTTTATCATTAAAGCCATCTTTCAGCCTATCCAAAATGCTAAGTATCTGTTCTTGTTCTGCTTTTTCATTGATAGCATTACTCATTTTGTTTAACTACGTCCCGCAGTGCTTGCCAATAAAATATGCACAAATAACGCCTCACAGCGGGAAAAATTTTAATTGAAAACAAAATTTGATAAATCTAAAATATTCTATTAATACAAAAACATTTAAGTATATTGAATTCAGAGTTTTGTCCAATACAATTTTTTTTAGCTACCTGCAACGGTAATATATTTATAAAAATTTATAAATTATCAATTTTTTTCAAAAACTTTATTAGAAAAATTGTTGTAGGTCAGCAAAGATCATAGAGCAAAATACACTAAAACAATCAGGTTAGAAACTAAACGTATCCCAGTAAAAACAGATTTTTGATTTTTTCGTGTCCTTACTAAAATAACATTTCATCGCACCCAGCTACTGTAATAACATCCAGATTAATTACTGAGAAAGCGTTCTCATTCTTTGTTATACCTATCAATCTCTTTCATTATAATATTCTACCTTTATTATAATCTGACCACAGAAACTTTTCGCCATTCAAAATTCAAACTCGAGATACATAATCAGGGAATGCTCCTTAACTGATATAAATAAAGCCATGTTATTTTCCTGTTGGCTACTTCTTCATTTTTTATCTTAATTCTTTATTAAATTATTTTGCAGCTTTTTCAAGAGCTTCACGAAATAATTTTCACATTAAAAATTAATCAATGCACAGAAATAAATTTTTGCTTGCACTTACAGATTTTTATTTCTAGTAAAACAATTTCCTATTTTGTACCGATGTTTAAGAATAATTTATTAAAAATTATATTTTAATAAAAATTATAATCTAATGATACTTTACAAAATTCAAAATTTTTTGCACAATATTTGCGATATCATTCCTTGTTGTTCAGATTCCAGGCAAAATTCAACATTATTGGAAGAATATAATCACATTAAGACATGGACCGAATATTCCACTCTTAAAATTACTACTGTGAGAAGTAAGCACATTTGATCTAAATGCACTTCTATTAAATTATTATTAAATACTAAATTTATGAAATTATGCAAAAATCCTTGGAGTTTACTTTGGTAACACAGTGTGACATGAAATTTAGTTGATTAAATTCGTTCACTGATTTCAGTCAATTTTGGGACGAGAATTTCGAGGTTGAATGTCATTTTACATACAATACCATAGTTTTCTTTTTGAGTAATTTTTATTCTAAATTTTAGAAAGCCTATATATCATTACGTTGTTCAGTTAATGTCTAAGACCATGTACGCATTGGACCATTGGAATTATACCTTCTTTTCCAACAATAATTCATTAAAATTAGTTTCACTGTCGTGACGAGTCACATTGTGTATCAGGATGGGATAAAATTTTATTGATATACCTTCATCCAGCTTGTATATTACATAACGACCATGCTCTGTGCATATGACAATATTATTCATGTTTTCTCTGCAAACTAACAGTTGCTTATAAATGCCTGACTTGTGTGAATTCATACTGGTAAATTTGTTGAAATTATATTCTGAAAATCAACCCATTACAAATATAGGTTTGAGGCAAAAGAAATATTCTGAAGCCTATTACATGTTTTTGGGTATTGGATCTTGATACCCACGTTAAATATTCCAGCTGCCATATTATGGTAAAATCCTGAAGATCACCAACCTTTGTCATTTTCTATTCCTTATGCTTAGCATCAATTGAGAAACCACAATAGCGACTGATATTTTTGTCTTTGGAAATGAGGTTTTCTTGTATATCCTGTTAACAACTCATCTTGTTAACCTGTACCTTACAGCATTTATCTTCAATACTTAAATGTCCTGATATTAAAGTACGCATGTCTAATCTACAAAAAAATTTCAAGGAAAAAGTGAGCCAAACTGATAGTGGATTTTCTAACACAAATTCTCAAGATCTTCATTATTTTTCTCAAAAAGATTTGAACTCATTAGTTGCAAGGCTAAATCTTAGCATGAGAAAAACTAGAATTTTCTTGCTAAATTGAGGAAATGTTGGTGATGATGCCTACTAAGCTTCATTTCCTGAAATGTCAATTGAATGTTTTTCTTGAAAATTTTAGTTGTTTAGTGATAAAAAGGCAAAATTACACCAACTACTTGAGAGACTTTCTATATGAATGTTGAAATCTGCAGATTTGAGAGTATAATTTGGCCTCATATAGCTTCTGTAGGTTCAAATCTATAAAATCAATCTATTTATTAGCTATTTGATCACTAAAGAAATGTTTGCAGAAAACTAAGAGTCTTGATAATATCTCAATTACAGCAATTAGAAAATGATCCAATTTAGACTATATTTTGGCCTCATGGGCTTTGGATCAACAGAAAACATCTGCTGACATTAAAATCAAAATAAAATTAGATGTCTATATGCAATTATAAAATTCATTTGAGGATTTTTGGAATCTCAATTACATTATAATATAATTTCCGATTTGTATATTCAATCATGTACTTAGGCCATAAACTTAATTTCATGATATTTCCTAAAGTGTTGTTTCTACTGTGAAAATGACATGAAATTCATTTTTAGCAATATCAAATTGACTAGAAACACCGAAAAAATTTATTCAACAAAGAAAAAATATTTTTTTTGTCACACAGTGTAATGATTGCAAATTTTCAACGCAAGACAAAATATTATTGTCAACTATTACTGTTTGTCTTAGCTCGATATTTAAAATTCTTGTTATTGCAAAGATGCCAATAGAAGACAGGAATACAGTATTTACATCACTAGCTATATGCAAAAACATATATGCTCTACCGGTATGTGGAAGTGATAATAATGTATTAAGAAATGTAGATAAATATCTCATGAAGTACTCCACTAAAGATTATACAACAAAGCCTTATTCTTAGAAAATGCTGTTTTGCTTTTCGTAAGTATCTTTTGTTGTGTTGTCCTGATAGAAAAATGACAGAGTGTGATTTGTAGAGCACATAGTAACGGAACCAACTATGGTAATTAAATGTGCATGTTTACGAATACCCCCCTTTCCGCAAATGCCAGTTTTTGCTTGTGTCATGTAGAACACAGTTGAATTTCTGTATCACAAGGTCACTCATGATTCTTGTTATTTATTTTCAACATCAGGCATGTCAAAGGCTACTTTCTATTAAGACTTTAAGGTCGTGGAAAGTAGCGAATCATTCAAAAGAAAAGCCGGAATTGGCCATCCTGTGAAAATTTTTTGACATCAAAAGCAGAGATTGACAAACTTAGCTTTGAAACATGCAACAGTGCACCGGTCATTGACTAGCTCGGCTCGGGTATAAAGAAGAAACTGACGAAAATCATCTACTTTTCAGCTGCATCGAAACAAAGTCAAGGTTTTGTGCAGTAGCTAGGAAAGGCCAATGAAAAGTCGACAAAATTCTGTCCAAAAGTTATGGTTTGGGGCGCACTGTTCTATTCGTGATTATATTTGAACATTATTCCCAATCAACGATTAGCAGTAAAAAATATTTCAAGATTGTGTTGGAGTTTGTTTCATATGCTTTATACCCTAAAGGCTGAAAATTAGAGCTAGATGGCGCAACCTTTAATATTTAGAGTTGTGGACGGGCCGTTATTTCAATCTTGCGCCCTTTAAGCCATGACCCAAGCCCAAGCCGATCTGTTGTAATTTGCAAAATTCAGGTCACGCCCCGTCATATCCAAAACCATTATAACATTTTTGTGAATATGTGAAATGTGTATAAACCTAAACCATGTGTTCATAGCCATTCATTTTGCTATTACTCACACATTTCTGTTTGCAAATACGTTCATCCGTTTGTCTGTAAATTAAATTATTATGAGTCGCAGTTTTTTGCTTCAAGGTATACATGTAATTTTAGGTTTGACAGTTTTGTGTTTCATACAAAACTTGTAGTTAGCTTTTAAATATAAATTCGTTCGTTATTTTTCGTTATTCTCTACCTCTCCTCCCCTCTCTCTTCCTCATTTTCAATTTCTATCTCTCTACAAAAATACTGATGAAAAGTATTTATTATTAATACTATAAATTCTAGACTTTTTATAATGATAATTGAAGATCAGATGAGAACTAATGAAATAAATTGTTTTAATTGACTATTGAGTAACTATAAGGAAAATGCGCAGGTAAATGAAGATTCTCCAGGATTTTTTACTTTCGAATTTGAGGGAAAATTGTTCTAATATCTGGAGTGTAAATATATCTTCATACAGTAAGCTGCACACAGCCATTCGGCACGCTCAACAATGAACTTCATAGAAAATGAAGATCTGAATTCCTACGCTGTCACGTCTAGCAACATAGAGTTCAAACCTCAACATAATTGAACATAGTCGAGCACAGAGTTCAAGCCTCAACATAATTGAACATAGTCGAGCACAGAGTTCAAGCCTCAATATAAGTAAACATAGTCGAGCAAAACTCAAACATTTTTAAGATCACATCTGATAAACTTAGGAAGAAGGAACTTGTCAAGAGGTCTTCATTCAAATCCTAACTCAGAAAGTGAAAGTTATTCACCATTTCTTTATTATTCGGAATGTTAAAGTCTCAATAGCATATATTTACAATATAATATTGCATCTTCAACACCTTTAAAATTTTATCAACAAGCTCTTTGCAAAATTGTAAGTGGAAAGTATGTTACTAACAGAGGCGCACCCAGAGGGGGGGAACTGGGGGAACGTCCCCCCCCCCAAAAGAGCAGAGATGCTTCCATTCCTCATGAATTTTTGCCTATAACCAGTGGCGTACGCAAGCTGTGGAATGTCCTTCAATGAGTTTTTCAAAATTACCTTTGACTAATTAAACAAAAAAATTTTCGTTAAAAAATATTAAGAAAGTCCAAATTTTGTTGGTGAAATGCATTTCTTAGTGTCGAATTTTAGGGGCTTGCCCCGCTTTTGGTTATTCACGGCGAAGATATACCACCGTTGGAAAACCCTGCGTACGCCCCTACCTATAAAAATCATAGTACATAATATGTAAATAACTATTGGTTCTGCAATGGTAGACAATATTAAATTGATATTGCAATTATTGCAATAATTGGAAATTAATTAACCTATTGAATACTTTAAAAAATCAATTGCCAATTATTTAAGATTCACTTAACTCTTGCTGAAATATATAATCAATTCCCGATCCCAGAAGCATTATCATCCTGTCTAGTAAATTTATATAGCTTTGGCTGTGGAATGTACTGGATAATTTAATCACCCAAAATTATGTACTGTATTTACCACCCAATTCACCACTTTATGTATATTTAAGGCTTAACATTAACCTTATTTTGCACCATTATGATATTCTGTCGGACACCTCACCTTGGAATGCCAAACCTAAAGAAATTAAACTATAATCACAGCATTTACATAAGGTATTTATGGCAGAACAAAATTTGCCATTAGCGATTATGATTAGTGGCAATATCTAACTTTTGATTTTGTAGAACAATTTCTTCATACTGCTAACAGATGTATGAAGCACAAGCAACCCTTTTTGTTATCTCACAATTATGATTTTTCTTTGAAAACATTTTTATGTGTTATATATTGATTTTTATTAATATCAAGCTATTTATCTTACTATGATTTTTGATATAATATTTTCATTCTAATTATTGCCAAAAGTTGGCAATAATCTATTGTTTGAAACGCAAAAATTGATTACTTTACTAAACTAGAAAAATCTAATTGTAGGGCTCCAATTAAAAATTGCCTACTCTTGCGTGTATGTAATTTATGACGAGGGGCAATTTAATCCGCTACTTAAGCGAAACTAAGAATGAGAAATATAGGTATTTTGAATAACATTTTTATGAAGTTATAGGTTACTTGGGTGAAAATAATTTGAACGCGCTTTCTGTATACATTAACTTGTAGTGAAATATTGTGAATTATATAGCAATGCTAATAATAATTCAAATTATGGCAAGTTGTAAAATGTAACTAAAAGTACTTTGTGTCAACTTAATACGAAAAGATCCCCAATCCTGTGCATTCTTCAGTTATCAGGAGTTGAAGTCAGAGATAGACTTGCGTTAGTCTGGGGTTGGATTAAGCATGTGAAAAAGATGGGCTAAAATTGAACAAATAGACTACAGTTTTAGTGAATGCTATATAATTTTTTAATGCTTTGAAATTGTATATTACTATCATATACTCGTGAAGAACTGAATTTTGAATTTTCAATTCAATGCCCAAATTTTATTGATAGTTTCTATTCTAAAATATCTTACTTTTATCTAGCAAGCCGGAAAATCGTAGAAAACTTCTTAAAAAATTTTATGAAAATAGGCCGAATTGGAATTAAGTGGGTTGGAGCGGATTCAGGCTGGGCAGAGATTGGCCTAATTTTTCTGATTAGATTTATTAAAGTCTATGAAGGTAAGACATTTCTGGAAATCATTCTACTACAAAAGGAAAGAAGTGTTTCCTACTCAAATTAGGAACAGTTAACAGTGCATCAGCCTGTATTCAAAACTCGCCTCACCCACTGATCTACGGGACAATAAGTGTGTTAGCCATCTTAATAAAGGTTGCATTAGTGAGGTGTAGGGAGAAATTATTCATTATTAGTAATTGATAACATAAACATTCATTATGCTTGTTCCGTTTGTTAGGTTAAAATGAAATATATACAGTATATATGAATATATATATATATATATACAGAATAGTTCCCCTCCTCATAAAAAAGCTGGGTGCGCCCCTGGTTACTAATCTATGCAAGTGTGAATAGGTTTTGAATACTTGATTGTCATTGTTTTTTAGTCATCATTGGGTCAAAAAATGTTTTGTAAGACCATAATTATCCATTTCATAGAAGCAATTGATTGAGCAAATATTAGGAGGCATTATGACGAAAGCGTACATTACAACAGAGACAATATCAAAATCGCATGTACACATAAACTAAAAAATTTGGTTTGATTCTTATGATTTAGAGTGTTCGCCATTGGTATGTACTACTATAGATTTTACTAGTACATATACTAGTATGTACTAGTGCATAAACTAAGCAATACTAATATATGTAGATAAAAACTATGAGAAGGCACAGCAATTCATAATTTTTAATAATTTTCCCTATTGTCGAACTCAAACTTCAAATGCACACAATGCCCACGTCATCAAGTATTTTTGTATATTGATTCTGCATTGAAATCTCACAGTTTTCAATATTTTTAACACAAAAAATTTAAGATTTTTTGAATGTAGTAGTATTCACTAGTATCTATATTGGTGTTTAGCAGTATGCATTAGTATCAAAAATTTCTGTACTAGTATATTACGAACACTAGTTCTAACTATGCTATCATTATTTTTGATAACGTCATTAACTCTCAAAAAATATACACACTAGAATTCATTCTTAGCTAATTAAATATAATTTTATTGTGTTTATTTGATACTTTTTTAATGAGAACAATACCAATACGTTTTTGCAATATTTGTAATAATATACCCCCAGTTGAAAAACAATATCATACATGAAAATAAGCAGATATTTAGAAAAATTTTATTCGTTTTTAGGAAAAGTCATCAAGCCTCATTAAGAAAGTTGCACAACTTTTTGAGCAGTGATTAAAATCTTACACTCTGACCGAACGAGTAAGGCTAAATCTTCGTATTATCTAGGCATTAGACTTGGAGAGAATATAAATCTTTTTCAGAAATTTTAAATTTCAATGAAAAGTAGTTAATATTCAGGCACAGGAATACACGTTAGTACATATTTTCAAAACCTACAGTATATCATAAACCTACCCATATCATAAGTTTTTCAATATTCATAATACGCTTGGAAGAAGTTGTTTGAAATAATGGAAAACAGTCTTTCGTTTCAAAAGGTTGCAGAATGTTTAAGTTTAATAATTTCACAATCTAGAGTTGTATTTATTCTTTGTAAGTCAAATTATCAAGCTAATAAAATTTCTTGATTTTGTAGTTTTCATTAAGTAGCTAAATAATTGTATAATGCATTAAGCTGTACGTTGACGTTAAAGTAATGATTTTTTCAGTTTCGAGATTGGCATGTTAGTAAACAATTACCTGTCGTATGACTATTTCTGGAAAGGCGTGCGAATATCTCAAGGGAAAGGAAACGATAAAATCATCACGCGGTGATTTTTGTTAACTGGTGTGTTTTCTTAGACGCCATTTTAAATTGCATTAGCAGAAGAATCGTTTGAATATTGATTGGTTATAATGAGCAGACTTTTTCTATTCCTGAGAATTACAATATTAATGGGGGAGTGATATTCAACTCATTTGCTTTCACAGAACAACAGTTGACATTGCTAGGAACTATTTAGTGTATATTAAGACTCTTAAAACAACGTGCATTTTTACACTTGCATTATAGAAAATTACTATTGCTTATGGCTTTGTTCATAGGTAATTTCCCAATTTCACTCTTCATCAATGCAGGCTTTCTTAACTGTTGAAAAATTATATGAATTTTTTATTTTTCAATCCAAAATGCTATGCGCGAATCACTAATAGAAAACAAAGTATAAACGTATTTTTTAAAATAACGAAAATTAACTAATTTATTATTTTATGCTGAAATTGAATAAAATGAATGCCTGAAAAATAATAAAACTATGATCAAGGGAATAGCGTCGAAAGATTAGCAGTGATTAAACATGATTAAAAGTGATTGTAAAATTTAGTTAAAATCCTTATTCATTTGTATTATGCAACTAAGTTACAATATTGCACATTATGAGAATACAGTGTAGCCGATTAAGAAAAATTAGACAAATTGTAACAAGCGAATTTACGCTTACGTCAGAACAGCCATATTGGCAGAAGAATAATTCAAAATTTGAAATCGGCAGGTACTTAGAATTTTTTAAATAAATAGCTTAAAATTTAGATGGAAGTTGATGAACAATAAATTCTTTGGAGTTTATTTTAATTTCTTTTTCAGGATTTATCTGGTTTGATATTTAATAAAATGTTCAGCTAAGCAAGTTGTGTCCATCACGGGAGCGATTCAAAGGGTCCTTGTGCCAGTCACGAAACCGCACTTAAGTTACGGAGTTTTCTGATTCTTTCTTAGTCTGACTATCGATCACTACATGTACATTATAACAGATTTACGAAACGGCTTGATAGCCAACAATTAGGATTATATCTATATTACTAAAAGTAGGAGACTTGACAATAATCGACTGAATAAATGACTTTACATGTATTGTTATTAAATGTAAGTGTAGGAAGCTGCAATATTTAACTAATTATTAAAGCCAATAGTTTTACGGTAATGGCTAGTTTGATATTAAATTAATGCAGCTAGTGTCAACGCCCGGTTGCTTTACTTATTTAGTCTAACAAACACTTTACAAAATTAAGTTTAAGTCAGCAAAGCTTTGACATGAGTACGTGCACTGAGCTAATGTAAGGTACACATAATTAATGTTCATTGAGCTGAGATGGTGCAACGAACTTGGTCAATCGTTAACGAAGGAGAGGAACTGGTGTGTGGAGATCAGAGTCGGGCAGTAGCCCACCGTTAATCGATTAGAGAATACACTGCATGGCTTCGTCACCTAAACAGTGATGATTAATATTTGGTTAGCATAACTAGCTAAACAAAGAGGCAGCATCTAGCCGTCAATTAATCTAGTAAATCCTTACCCGCCATTAATTGAGCGATAATTATTAACAATAATACACGGCGATAAAGGCTTGGTAGAGGATGTTACACAATTTTTGGAATCACAGAAACATAGTTGAAATACAATAATACAATACCCATTTTTAGAGAAAATATTCAGAAAAGATAGAAATCTAAACAAATCTGACAAACTTTGAGGTGGTGGGGTTATATTATTAGTACCCAAGAAATTTTCGCCGAAACTAAGAATCGATATAAATAAAAGTAATCAAAATTTTGAAAGCTTATGGATAGAACTAAAAATAAACCAAGAAATAATTTTAGTCAATATCAGTTATTGTAATAGAAAATAAGCATTTATTAAATTTCAAGAAATTTTACACGAAGAACTTTCCATGTCTTACAATAAAAGAAAGAAGATCACATTAATGGGAGATTATAACCAAAACAATTTAAATCAAAACGAATGTAATAATATTCACGACCTAATATATATTTTTAACATGGACGTACTAAATAAAACGACACCAACTCACATAATCAGTAAAACATCATCATTAATTGATTACATAATATGTGATGCCTCTGAAATATCGAATTATGAAACATTTGTCTTAGATGATCTATTGTCTGATCATTTAATTACCTGGAGAATTTTACCAAAAACGAAAGTAAATGTTTTTTGAAACAAAGCAAAAATATTCTTTTCATTCAACTAAGCATTATCAGAGAAACACTTATCGATAAACTTGCTAAATCTAATATGGACATGTTTTTATAACTTTCAATCAATTGATGAAAAGTTTGGATTTATAACAAAAAGTCTGGATATGCTGTACAACAAACATTGTCCAATAACTAAAATTAAGAAACAAGTTCAAACTCTATTTGTAAAGTGAAAGATATGGATTTCAAAAAAAACTAAACAGTTAGTTAAAGAAAAGCATAAGCTTTATGAAGACTATTGTAAAATTAGATGTCCAGAAAATCTAAAAAAATACAAGAAATTAAGAAATAGTGTATCAAATAAATTAAAATATGAGCTTAATGAATTTTTTACACGATCTTTTAATGATGAAAAGAATGTAGCAAGAAAATAGCTACACACCAATAAATTTATCAAAGAAAAAAAGAACAATGATATCAAATGTCTAGTTAGCAATGAAGGAAAAATCATTGAAAAAAGCATTGAAATTGCAAATATTATGAATGAACACTTTGGTAAATTTCAAGATGAAGATTCTATTAAGGAAATTACTAAATTTCATTGCCGTTATAACATAAATTTGAATCACTCATCTTTTAAATTTAAATATGTTTCACTTCATGATTTTTGTAAATGCTAAAAAATGATGAAAACAAGTAAATCAAAAGACCTAAGTTACTATCCTCTATGGTTATTAAAAGATGCTCTATATGTGTTAGCAAGACCATTATGTGATCTCTTCAATGAATGTATTTACTATTCCTATTTCCCTAAACAATTTAAAATGGCTGAAGTTATTCCCATTTTTAAAAAGGGCAATAATTAAAAAACAGAGAATTACTGTCCAATATCTATTCTCTCAGGAATAAGCAAAATTTTTGAAAAACTCATATATCCACAATTAACGATCTACATTGAAGAGAATAAATTTTTAAGCAAACAGCAATTTGGTTTTAGAAAAGGATTATCAACAAATTATGCATTAATTGAAACAATAGATGACTGGCGTAGAAAATTAGACAAAGATGAAAAAGTTTATATTGCTTCACTTGATATATCAAAGGCCTTTAATTCAATTAATCATAATTTACTAATTAAAAAACTAAGAGAAATTCATAATTTTAGTTGTTCATCAATCCAATTTCTGAAATCATATATATTTGATCGTTCACAATAAGTGAAAGTAAACAATCTATCGTCAAAACAAATATTGATAAATAATGGAGTGTCACAAGGATCAGTTTAGAGCCACTATTATTCAATCTATATGTAAATGATATTCCTAACTTCATTGAAGGAACTGCATTCAATTTGCAGATGATACTCTATTATATACATCCAAAATAAAGATTTTACAAGAACATATAATTAAAGTAAAGAAATTTTTTGAACAGAATATGATGAAATTAAATATTGAGAAAACGACATTTATTATTATAAAGAAAAAAAATGGAAAAATGAACCATTAGAATCAATATATGTTGAAAAAATATCATTTATAAAACTAAGAAAATTAAATATATTGGTATTGAATTTGATAATGAACTTAAATTTACTGATCAGATCAAAGCAACTACGAAGAAAATGGCCCATGGAGATAAATTGCTAACATATATTACCAATGAAGTGGAGGATTGTACAACTAAGATCTCTTATACTATCACATTTTTCATATTCGTCATTTTTATTTACCAATGTTTCCAAGAAAATATTTAAAAAATTTTAAAAAGTTTTTAATTGGGCAATTAATACAATCTGTAGTAAAAAAGATCAAGGTAAAATATTAGAAGAACATAATATCGAATCATTAGAATACTTATTAAAATTAAATTGCCTCTTACCATTTTAATAAAGACCTTCAGTAGAATTCCAGAAAAATATACACAAGCGAACTAAGACTTATCACAAAGTCAAATTTAAAAAGAAAATCTTTGAAAAATCATTTACCAATTTTAAAATTGATTTATGGAACAAACTCTATCCAGATATTAAAGAAGAACGAAATTTCAATAAATTTAAAAGATCAGTAAAAATTTTACTAAAACAAAGAAGATCCAACTACTTATCAAACTATAGGACAAAGTTCATAAACTATAACAAAGCTATTGAACAATGAAAACCAACTATTTATATCCTCAAGGACAATAAACTTTCGAAACCAAGACAAAGTATTTTTAGAACCAAGTTAATTACTATCTATTGTTTCTATCTAATTCTTCATAAGTGTTAATCACTTGATTTGTACAAAACAAAAGAATTAAAAAAAGAAATCATATAACATATAATTTTATAATTCTTCAAGTATCTGGATATTTGAAAAAATAGATATGATTATATACATATTGGAGATAAACTTCAAATTAAAACGTCCAGTCAATGAAATGATAAGTTTTTAAATGAAATTAACAAACTTCTTAATGTGTATAATTTTTAGACCTAGAGAGTTTATTGTACCAAAACGCTATTGTTGAAAGATTGATTTACATGTTCAGTGCAGGTGCATGTGTCAATAATATCTTAGGTTTGCTTAGTATTTGTATCCATAGACACAAGCTCTTCACATTTTGAAGTTTTACATTAGTATCGTATGCTTTTTTAAAATTCAACTTATGTTTCTTGATTCCAATGTGAAGATTATTTTATACATTTCTATTAGATCAAGTTTTATTCTAGCAAACTTAAAATATATTGTGTGGCAATAAGGCATAAAATCGATCGAATTTGCAATAATTTAGTGAAGTGCGCGTCGGATTTTGTGCGCTGAGCTAAGGCCTACATTTCCACCTTCATGTGTATCTCTGGGCAAGCTCATAAACGAGTTTAAGATGGACTGGAAGGGCATAAATTTAAGTCGCTCCAGTTTGTTTGTAGAAATTGGGCCTGTTTTCAGCTCATGTTCATTTCCGTGTTTCCCTGGACCTGTTTTTTAGTGTTCACTGATTGGGGCTTTGTTAAATCTCTAATGCAAATTCTTTCGGGGTCACTACTTCTGATTTGCACAGTGCTATCTTTAGTGGAGCCTTAATTAAATATCAAGAAGTCAAGAATAAACAAGTTGATCAGGTGCTGCAAGGCAATTTTGTGTTAATTTTCATCACTTTATGTGAGTAATTTGCAAATTTCCGAATGGGCTGGGATATAAGTACTTTAAGGTGTGCAACAAAACGGTTTGTCGTTTTCAAAATGAAAACAAGCTGCTTAAAGATTTTCTAGAAAAGACTCTTTTGAAAAATGTTTTGACTTCCTTAGATGAGTAAAATTTTTTCTGTCACTAGAATTTCTGTCTATATTCTAACACAATTTACATGCTTGCTAAGAACTATTTCATTTTTCAAGCTACTAGTAACAAGTCTAAAATTAAATTTAATAATTTGTAAAATATGTTCTAAAAAAATTAAACAGGAACAGGTTTTGTTCTTTAAACCATCATGTTTAATAAAAAATGGTTTCCTGAAAAAGTGCATTTCAATGCGGAATCTAGCACGATGATCTCATTTGCAGAATTCTTTTAGTATTTTTCAGAGTTTTCTTTTTCTAAATTTGCACGTACCGGTACCTTAAAGCCCAAACAGAAAATAAATATTTGTAAAAAAATTATGTGAATAAAAAGTGTTCTCAATCCCATTTATAAAAATTTTCAACAGTTGCCACGAGTTACAATATTCCCGATTCAAGGAAGTAAAAGATTTGTTCTTGCTAAAATATTTTAGGTTCCAAATACAGGCGCCTTTTCAGAAAACTGAATTTCTAGTTGCCTCCTTCCAATATGATGTGATAATGGTTAAAAAATTGCTTTGAAAGTTTTATATTACTTAACAAAGAAACTTTGCGAAGATATTTTCAGTATTTATTGGTTTTTTCTTGATAAAATTTAAATTTGCAGTCAATAATTTACAACATATCTTGACATAATGATGATCTCCAACAATTAGTATATTAAGTCCCAATTTCAATTTTGTATTGAAGATGGTAAGCGCATTTTTGGTGTAACTTTTATAATAACTTCATAACAAGTAATAGATTTTTCCTAAAAGCCTCAAGAACAGATAGTTCTTTAAGTATTAGATCAAGGGTCAAAAGAGTCCGGAGTCTCTAACATTGATCTGTGTCCAATCTACCTTGAATTGCTACTTGAATGATAATATTTACACATTGGACATAATATTCACTACGAATTTTTCAAAATCTGTGATGATTTCATCAAAACATTTTTAAATCCTTATAACTCACGAAGAAATAAATATATTTAAAAAGTGAAACCACCACAAGATTAAGAATCGTCTCCTTTCTTTTTCGACTTGAACTTGCAACCTTTCAAGGTCCATGGGTGCCTTTCCGCGACAACATCTGACTTTGCGCTCGACGCGCTTGAATGGGTGTCGCACAGTTTGGTTCAGAAAACAAAATATTTGATGATAGTAGTTGTTTCCATGCACATTAGATGGAATCATTATCTGAACACTGGGCATGGAATGAATTGGAATGTTTTTACAAAAAAATTTCTCATTGAAAAAATATTAATATTTTTATGTACTTGAGGCGCGGGAATAGTTCTTAGTACATGATTGTGTACAAGCCCATAGATGTTCTTAGCAGGCTTAATAAAATTGCTCAAAAATTTGGACAAAGCGGTTTATTATTTTAAAGTAATTCTAATGAATATATAGGGTTAAATATGATTTCAAGCCTAAATTCATTACTTATGCAGATTCAGAACAATTTATTTGTATAATTCAAGTCTCCGTTAATAGCTTTACATCACAGTCTGTGTATGTATTTGATTAATTTGGAGAAATGTTTCACTATAAAATCACTATAAAAACTTTTAATTTGGTTTGAAAAATACAAACTCGTTAAAGTACATTTTTATGTCATTGGTGATGTCCTTGCTAGAAGTGGAGCTGTTTTTGTTACTGGAAGCAGTGATCATCTTATATCCCGCAATTGCCAAGTCATCAAATGCTTGCATGAGATTGCAATGAGTTAGCATGAATCGAGAGGTATACCTATCTGCCCCTAAACAACAATTAATTAGAGTGTAGCTTTATAGTATTACATATTAAAACTGTCGAGACTTACAACCACTTCTGCATTTATGATGGTAACTTGTTAGATTATGCTTTCGTAAACATTACATTATATTTTGGGTAGAATTCTACCCAAGTATACGCAACAAACAAAGCTATAACGCAATATAATAACTTATATTCTGGTTTGTCGTAAGACATATTTTTAGGATTTAATATTATTTTAATCTAAACATGTCTCTACTTTTGTACTAAGCTTAGCAATTATATTTATGTCAACGTTAAGCAGCCTGTGAATTTTGGAATTTTTATGGTTCTTGAAAAAAAGTTTGGAGCCTTATGTCTCAAGAACTAATATAGATGTCTAAAATCTGAAAGCAACAGGGGATAGCCGAAAGTATCCTCTTTCGCTTTCATTTTTAAAGCTCACCATTTCGCTGTCCCATTGAGGTTGGCCGTACAAAAAGTCAGAAGTCGTGAGGCCGAAGCAATTAAGGTTCTTGGCAAAGGTGGAATCCGGTTTGGTTTGTGTAAGATCATGTTACAGTCGGGCTTATGGTTAAGGTTCGGGCTCAGTTTTTAAACATTAAGCGGGATGAATTTTTTCGAAAAAACTGATTTTTAATAAGTTTAAGATTTAATAATGCTGGAATTTGTAGTAATCATTCATCATTGTAATGTGTACCATCTCAAAGACGTTTTAATTTGTGGTTATAGATTGTTTTGAGCCGTTTTTACATCATTTTTACACTTGATTTTAGAAAATCGGGTTGAAATTTGGTTAAGATGTTTATTTCGGGTTTAGGTTGAGAAAATCGGTTTCAGGTCAGGTTCTAAAATCTCGGCCCGATTCCACATTTAGTTCATTGTTTTTTCCAAGGGCTTTAAGCCTCCCTTGAAGATTAAATTAAAAAGAGAATTGAGAATATTTTTAAAACTCAGAATTTTCAACGAATAATAGTTAATCTTTTCCAATACTTCCCAGCTCAATAGACTTTAGGACAAATTTACATTCCAGTACGTTCATCAATAGATGTGTTCAGAACTCACGATTTCCAAATTTTCCAATAAACTTAGAAAAAATGCTTTGAAAATACGAAAAAACTGCTTGCGCTTGTAAAAGCAGACTAAACTATTTAAAGTTAATAAGGTTGAGACTTAATGTGAAAGTTGGTTAGTGAACAATACGACGATTTATTAGAGATTTGCAACAAATAAATTTCCTTAATGAAAATTGTATTGGCCAAACTCAAAACCTTATTCTAAATCTTGAAATTTAGATTCATTTTTTAATTCCTTATTTGGATTTTGTTTAAACGGAAAATTGTCCTTTGCTAGATTCGATCTTGCAAAATTTGGCATTTGTTATATTTAAAACAATATTATTGCAAATGTTGGCCAAGTGATTATGTCAGATATCAAGAAAATGCAATAAAAATAAGAAACCCTGGCCGTAGTCTGCTTCTCTGGATTCATTAAGAGTATCTTTAAATACATTTCTACAAATCGTCACGTGACCATGAACAACAATTCTGCCAGTTCTTTGAAAAGTGCCATCGATCCGACCGACATTGTAACTTCTTCTGCATCCCAGAAGAATATAGCACTTCTTATGATTTACTGCTTCCTAAAAACAAACCACTAAGTGTTATCAAAAATGTGTAATACATAAAAGTCAGGACTGTAGTCTAGTTTTGGACAAAGTTAATAGCCTACACGATATTTGAAGTTCTAATGAAGCTGCTAATCCCAAAAATAATCAATTGAATTCTGCTCCTTCATTAAAAACAGATAAAGATTTTGCATATTTATGCAAGTCGATTTCTTCAAATTAGCAAACTATGCATCACATTTATTTTTCTTAGTGTAAATCTTCGAGATTCATGATAAATTAAAGAGACGCACACAAATATGGAATATTATCATAGTTTTGTTTCAAAAACGTTTTTATATGGAGAAAATATAATTTCCAGATAAAATAAAATTGAATTTTTGAATAGAAGAAATTTACTAAGTTTTATTAGGGTTCCACATTACTTACTATCACTTCCCTATATATATATATATATATATATGTATTTACGTATATTTAAATCCGATATTTATATTCTTGATTGATGTTTGTTATTTGATATAACTGGTTCTTCAATCGTACTTTGTACTTCAAACTGCATCCCTCAACTGCAGATATTGAAAGAGTTTTTTGGATGGGTTCATTCAAGAGAAAGAAATAGACTTGGGGTCGAAGAGGCTTAAAATTTATTTTGTTTGAAAGTTTTAAATAGTGATTGTACGAAATATATTTTTCTTAGTTATAGATATCTCTAAAAAGATCGGATTGATTGGTATTTATAATAAATATCAAGACTTTATCAACCATAGTAGCACAGTGATTTGAGTTTTGAAATGATTTGTAGATGTAGAGTGCCAGCTATAGACGTCTCATTATCATATAGATTTGGAGAGGACTTGTTGATGCACAAAGAATTAACTCAATTAAGACGCCTACTTTCCATTTAAGTACTTCATCTCACGTTATCTATTTTGAATGTGATGTTGATTGTAAACCACATCAAATTATATTTATTTTCNATCCCCATACTATATTGCAGGTAAGAACAACGATGAAAATATTTGTTACCGAAAAATCTATTTAGAAATATAACTTTATTTACACAAGCTTTCCTATAAGAATATAATAAACAATTAGGCGCATTTCGACTCAGAGCAAAGTTCTTGAAATAGTCATTAAAATTACTAAAATATTTAAAAACAATATGAGCATATTACATTTGCAAACTATTTGTTGAGCAATAATTTTAGTTACTTGAGGGGGAAAGTATTCCGCATGTCTTTACTTTCTCTTTTAGATCTTAAGAGTCATATCTTTGCATGATTAATAATATTTAATTCGAAAATTGTAAAATTTTCTAAATTGATGCTTGTTGAGATATAGCAAATGATATTATTAATAAATTTTCAGTGTGAATTACAATGAAAATTCACATTTTCCATTAGATGTGATTTTCGATCTATTCTATGGACACTTTCTTTTTCAGATTTCCATCTAAGCAGTGTTTATTAAGCATTTAAGCTTTTAAGTTCTAAAAAGTAATTTTAGTCTAAACCATTTGAATTGCAGCCTTAAAACTTTGAATTTTTTACCGAATTAATCTCATTTTGACCTAAAATACTATTTTTACCTAAAAATACTAATTAAATTAATCAAATTTGTAATAAGACTATTTTTTAATATTAAATCTAACTTGTATTCAGAAAACTAAAACAGTAATAAAAGGCACAATGCACCTTATTAACGCTTGAATCACTTGAATGTGAACTAGAATGTCATGTGGTCAATGAAGGATTTGCTTCCAATTTTAACTGATAATTGTTTAAACGTCGTCAGCAATTCCAAAATTAAATATTGAACTGCCTAGAGATTTTGAAAAATTTTTTTAAGCGCTTATTCCTTAAAAAATATTAACGCTATGCTCAATTTGATAGCACAACGTGATAAAGGAGAGTCTATCTTTTCTTTTTCGCTCTAAATATTTTTCTAAAATGGCAGACTGTGTGGGTCCAAGACATGGCTTTGTCAATGTTTTGCGGTTCGAGCTTTTTGGTTGGCTGCAGCCAGCCGCTAATTACTATTTTTAGCCGTGGCTGTAAGGGTTACGGTTTTAGCCGGTAGTTAGCCGAGGCCAAACTTTAGACGAGACCAAAAACGCAAAAACCTACTTTGTGAATTCTTTGTCGATTGGAAATTATGTGGATAGAAGGGAGCTTTGAATCTGGTGCAGGGTTTGTTAGGAAATTCCCGGTTCCCAGTGTAAGGCATAGACCCTATATGATAAGACTTCAAAATTTTTATGTTGGAAAAGCATACCCGATTTTTATCGTTATTAAAACATAAATTTCTTGAGAATATTGCAAACTCATTAAATGTTAATTAATAAAAAATTTGACTGATAATTCTTTATTCACTAAAATTACATTACTAACTATTACATGACACACAAACATTCAGAAAAAATATCAATAAGAGAACTGATGGGTTATAATAACATTGATGAGATTAAGCATTCCTTTGAAGTAAGGTTTTACTAAAATGAAAATTATGCCAAAGATAGAATCGGGTTAGATCCGGTCAGTTGGCAAAGGATCGAGTTCCGTTTTTAAGAAGAATGGCATTAGAATTCATGTTGAGTTTAAATTTTTTCACGTGTTACATGATATGATGCTTATGAGTCTCCAATTTGAAAGCTTTAACCCTGATATTTGTCGACTTTTCCTATAATATTGTTAGCAAGACAAGTGTCTAAAAAGTAATGCTTTCATTATTTTTCTAGCTATACCCATGATGTTGTAAAAAAGCTAGTATTTTTATTGTAATCCTCATAGAAAACTTCCCTTCAGAACTTCAGGTCAGGATGACATCGAATCATTATTTTCTAAATGTGTTCAGTTTATCATTGGTTACTACCCAGCCAAATACTAGCGGTATTATGATCTTGGAACACATTTTGAAATATTTTGGCATCACAGTCAATTTGCTGACGTCAGCAAACATTATGAGTATTTATTAGTATAGTCATGCCAAGTTCCGCAGCTTAGTCATGAATCAAAAGGACTGATTTTATGGGGCACCCCCACCCCCTCCCATCACCGTTCTTAAAAATGAAAATAGCCTGACCAAAATAGAGCTAATTGCATACATATATTTATCGTCTCTAGATGGCATCACCAGAAATCATAATAGCAATATTTTTGTTACTGACGCCAAAGAATGCCTCTTTGTTATATTGTTTGACATTGTATTCTTAGTATCTAGCCATATGTAAGCTTGGAGTGAAAAAGTAGTTCATCCGATATAGAGTTAAATGTCCATATAGATTCAATGTTCAACAAATCTGTTCACGTTATTTTCTAGTGAAAGTCGGGTTCCATTCATGCTCAAAAAAGTGATGTTATTTAGACGAGCTTGAAATTTTCCAATTCCAATTCTAATTCTGTAATATTTTACCAAAGAAAATAAAAAAATTTCAAACAAAGCTTTAGTGAAACATTTTTAAAGTTTAAATTATAGTAATTGAAATGGCTTTCATGAGAAGATTTCATTTAAAACTCTATTAGGACTTCTGTATTTATAAAAATTTCCTAAAAGCAAATTCATTTTAGTTAAATTCAACATTTTTAATTTAAGGGCTAAAATTTTCTAAAAAACTATTGTTGTATATGCCTTAGTTTAGAGATATGTGAAAAAATGTGCCAATGCTGTTATTATTCAACAGGAATAATAGATAGAAAATTAAATAATAGAGGGCACGATAAAATTTAATTAACTTATTTTCCTATATGTAATCCAATTAAAGTATTATTAAAAACTTTAGATTATTTCGAATCTTAAAATTATTTGTATTTTTACAAACTTCTTAGCATTATGCATTTTCACTTTTTAATTCTTGATAGAAAGCAAAAAAATTTTTTTGCAATTTTAATAATATATTAGCTATATATATATATATATATATATATATATATATATATATATATTATATATATTTTTTTAAACATAAGCATTTTTATATTCATTTTTATATTTAGTAATCAAGACTGTTTGCGAAAAGTGATTAGACTTTATGGTTTTGTGGTTTTATTGTAACAATTTTTACATAATAAATATACATGATTTTTGTTCTTTGTGTGTTTTTAATCAAAATTTAGTTTATTTAGGTAAAAAATTTTTAAAAGAAAGGTTCTCTTGAAATGCTGATCAGTTTTATTAATTTTAATTAATTTTAAATTATATGGTTAAAACTGCTTATAATATATTACTTTTGACGCAACTTTTCCAATTTGAGTTTTTCACGCAACTTTTATTGCTTTGACGCAACTTCAATAGGTTTTATGACATTTTCCCACCTTTGAACATGGATTTCTATAACACTAACAGGATGCGAACTGCGTTTTAATTTGTAAATTAAAACAAGCAACGAAAAGAGCGGGTAAACGACAAACATTGATTGAATTCCCTTGCACGAGTGCAGTGTGTATTATTGCTCTTATGATAGAACACGTTTTACTTAAACTTACACGATTCGTTTTTCGACAATAACATTTGTCATTACATAACTGATATTTATAACCCACTCAAAAAAATTAAAATTCAATCAATTTTCACCAGGTCATTTAGAAATTTCAATCAAAAACAGCTTGAAGAAATTCTTAGGAACACTAGTCTCGACTACATATACACGTTAGATAATCCTAATGATGTGTTCATATTTATTATATCTAATCTTAAGAAGTGCTTGAATGTTGTGGCTCCTAAAAAACGTATCAAGGTTTCCGAGAAGTCTAATCTATCTGTGTTTAAGGGTGAAAATCCTCACATTCGATTACTTAGAAAAGCTAAGGAGGCAGCATATAATAAGTTCATTGTTGACAACAATGAAGAGAATAAAAAGAATTTTGAAGTTGCAAGACAGCTATTCTTCAATAGAGAGACCTACAATGAATATCAGGCTTTAATAAGTGGTAAAGATAAGTGGAGATTTTTAAATAAGCTTCTTAACAAGAAATAAAATCTAATTACAAACATCAAGATAATAAGAACTAAACAAAATTATTTGGAAAAAAATCAAAGAGGAAATACTGAAATACTGAACAAAACATTTGTTAATATTGGGAAATTCAATTTTATTGAATAATTATTCGAATTGAATTCAGCAAGTAGTTACGCAGAAAGGCACTTTTCATTTACTTTAGTAAATGAATGCACAGTAAACATATTATTCGGAAACTTGACTGTAGTAAATCTTCAGGATCCTATTTTTATAATAAAACAGTTTTGTTTATCATTCCTCACCCACTTAACTTTTTAATTAATGTGTGCATCATGACCAAGACATTTCCTAATTGTCTTAAAAGAGCCGATATTACTCCAATATATACAAAAAAGGTGATCCCTTAGTTCCAGAAAACTATCGACAAATCAGCATCTTAAATCCGTTTAACAAAATAGTAGAAAAGTTTTTAGTCAATCTGATTATCAGCTACTGTGAAGATAATAGCATATTACAGGAACACCAGTATGGATTCAGGGAGAAACACTCAACGAATGAAGCAATCTGTAATATTACAGAATCAATCAGAAAGAATCTAAATGACAACAAATGCTGTGTAATGACCTTACTTGATTTCTGTAAAGCCTTTGATAGTATAAATCATAGAATTCTGATAATGAAATTAAAACAACTTGGCCTTAATGCCCATGGAAGTGAATACAACAAAAACTTTAAAGTTCATATGTTTTACTTGTTTACACTTGCTTCCACTTCAAAGTACTTGAAACAGGGATTTTCTTTAAAGTAGCGTAAATTGTCTTGAAAGGAAAAAATCGGATTCTTACAACAGCAATTCACTTTAAAGTTACGTAATGTAACTTATAAGCAAATCATATATTGACTATAAACCAAAAAACTAAAAAATTAAGACATCATATTCACAATCCAATAATCAAAAAATGACATAAAAATACCAGTCTATTTAATGCATTCGCTAAAATAATTTGTATCCCATGTATTCAGATAGCAGTCAGAATGGATTTTCGTACGCCATCGCGTGACAGAAATATTTTGGAGAAGGAAATATTTCATGTAATGCTTGTTTTAATGTTCGGCAGTTCCCGCGCTGTTTTTCTACACGTTCTANTATATATATATATATATATATATATATATATCTTTTTAACAGTAAAAAAATTAGTGAATCTGGAATTAAACAAATAATTTTAGATTGCAGAATTATTAATAAGAATATGCGACAAATCAATTACTATTCACATCTGATACTTCTAGTCTTGATATATTTTTGTGAAAAACATTACTCAAGTTACAAATGTAATAAGTAATTTAGTGCAATTAAGTAATATATTATGAATAGCTGACAACACTATGGTATAGGATTTATTAGCATAATGCCCAAATTGTGATTGTTAATGCTTATCCAAAGCTATTTTGTGATCGAAGCATAAACAACTATTGAAAAAATTAAAATAAATAATAAACTTAGTGCCATTCCCACCATAACAAAATGCTTCAATTCATTTGGTAGAGCAGACTTGACTTTGGGTATTGAATTTCTCAACTAAAGTTTCATTCATTTGTTCTCGAATTTTTTTCCATTGAGAAATTACAATGAAAAATGTGCGTACTGAAGGAATACTTTACAATGTAACATTAAGGGATTTTAGGTGCTAAAAATGAGCGTATTTCACAGGATTTTGATAAAGCATCAATACTTATTTTTAACCAATAAATTGCATTGAAGTTTATTGTAAGAAACAAGTTAGCATCAGTGGAGAACATAAGCAAATTTGAATGTTTTTTTCACGAAGTTAATAAAGAAATTGCATCCTCAAGTCCAACCCAAGATGAAACAACACAATCCGATCTCAAACCCACAAATATTTCCTTATGAAGCGTAAGTGAATTTCATTGGAGTAACATACTGAATTTTCATTTAAGTTCTAGTCAATTCTAAAGATCTAGAACACAGCCTAACCCGAATGAGCTACCTCAATCCCAATGGAGCCTACCCAGTCCATTTAATTCTGGGCATATCAAAACCCTGAAATGTTGTTCCATGAAACTTTTAGACAATAGGTACCTAAAAATTATACCAAATGTACATTATTTGTAAGCATGCATTACATTTTTGACAAAAATTTGTAAAAGAGAAACAGCTAACGTTGTCTCCTACAAATGTGTCCTCTAAATCACATTTACAGTATAGAAAAGCCTCCATGATTTGAAAAGTAATTTTCACAGACAATTCTTTTTCACACAAATTTCTTCATAAAAGCTGACAGTGAAATTCGTTCATCTGCACCCGAATTTTTTACTCTGCCTGCAATTAAATGCAATTGCTTGTAAATTCATAAGTAAACCTAAAAGAGCTATATGTAGTTATCATTCCGTTACGCTTACATCATTCCAAAAAGCCAATTATTAATATAATTTAGCCTTTCAAATAAATAATCATAGTTTCTTTGTGCTTTAGTGTACATTAACAATAAATTTTAGTGTAACTAGAATGAAACATATATAGTAAAGTTTAAAATAATTGTTGAAATAGAACGTAATCATTACTCCGTTAAAAAGAATTTTTCTATACATTATTTAGATAAAAATCAGGTTTACGTCAAATCCCTAATCACAGCATTACATTTTTGACAAAAATTTGTAAAAGAGAAACAGCTAACGTTGTCTCCTACAAATGTGTCCTCTAAATCACATTTACAGTATCTCAATGAAATAATGTTGCACACTGGACATAGCTCTAAGCCAGTTCAATTTTGTCTTTGTAAAACTGTACTTTAACTAAATATATGGCTTTTGGTTTGAAGGTAGTTTGAAATATCATTTAAAGTTTCATGCATATTTCTGTTTAATGATTTCCTAAATGCGATCAGTGTTACTATTCCAAATTGGAGAATCATAAATTTCAATGAAGGAGGCTTTGAAGCAAGGAATTCCGAAAGTTGATTTTTAAATTATTAATTAAGAGCAAATGGTGATAAAATAAATTACATTTAGCCAGCTGCAATTAAACGAAGGTGAATTTAGTAAAAGTTCTGTTCTTGGAAAGCTTTCAGAAAATAGATTCATGTATTAAATGTAAAATGTGTGATTGGAGAATATGTTTTTTGTTTCTGACTATTTTTTTAATAAATATTTTGAAGTTGAAGAGAATTTTGATTAAGATAAACTGAAAATAAATACTAATTTGAATAAAACACAAGCAATTTTTTTGTAGAAGAGCTCTGTTTAATTCTGCAATGCAATGGACAAGCATAATCCAGTGTACAGTTGGCTTTGAATTAAATACAGTAATTTTCTTGATCTTAAGGATAAACGAAGTAAAACTATGACCAAAATTGCATGAAATTATTGAATCTTGAACTGCAAAACATAAAAAAGGTCTTTGAAAAAACTAGAAATATGTTAACAATTAGAGGGCTTCATTGGACCCAGTGAATGCCAATATAAAATTCTATTTATCAAAAATTGCAATCTCCATTGCTTTCCACATGAAAAGAAAATCTATGATTAATAGCTTACACTTTTGGGGATTAATCGATTATGACTTTGTCATAATTTTCAGAACCCAAAAGTATGTTGATTTCACAAAATTTTGAGAATTGCACGAAATCTAAAACGTAAAGGTTTTTCTCTGATAGCACAAATTTTTTTAATCAAAATCACATGAAATTTGTAATGCTTATAAGACAGAGCATATGTATATCTAGGAGCCCTATCAGTTTTATGTATGTATCTTACATAATGCTTGAGTTAACGCAATTGAAATATTTTTAACACCATGAAAATAGGGTATGCCAAAAATGTTAATAAAAAATATGAATTTATCAAGTTATGATTATGTAAGTGGTAGGGTTCCTAAATATTATTATAAAGAATGGAAAGAAAAAAATCTATGAAGTTGTTTGCCATGGACACAGAGATATTATGAAAGAAGTAGAAATATAAGAAATAATGAATTTGGTTGCTATGTTAACAATAAAATTTGAGGACTTGATTTCAGCGAGTGTTTTTAGTTTCCAAAAGTGTGCCTAATTGCATACAATGGTTGATTGTTCTTGAAAGTTAAAGATAAATAACTGTAGGAAAATAACCTAGGAGCCACTATCATGTACATTTAATTTACGTGTTTAGTGGTCAGATTTTTTAATAGAATTTAAACGTTTCTGATGTAGATTTTTCATGTCCACTCAACATGTTTTGTTGTGTATACAACACTACGGCAAGGCCTTCAACGAGTCAAAAATTTCCGCACAACTAAATATATTTGTTTATGCTAACTACTTTTACTAAGATTTAATAAATAAACAGAACTAGTTAAAATGAGACATAAATAAAATATAAAAATTTTTATTTGATAAAATTTTATAGTATATATATATATGAAGTTTTTGCATTTTTTTTGCCAGGCAGTTTTTTTTGATTTGCCCAATATATTAATTAAGCTGTCATTATAACTCAGAAAACAAGATGTTTAAGTCTCGATCAAACAAATTTGTGAAGTAAATGTTAAACAATGTGGTCCCCAAAATACAAGAAATGAGCCCTTTGTCGTTAAAATGGTATGTATTCCTTTAGAGATTAGAAGTAATTAACATCATTTTCATAAGCAAGCAGCAATCTGAGTACTGCTTATACCATGGGTATGTCATATTTACAAACACCTGATGAAGGTGTGGCGATTTGCACTAATAAGAATAATAATGAAGAAATAAATACAAGTTCAAAATAAGGAACATATTAACTGTCTTCCTTTCGTGAAGCCTTAACACAATTGCATTGCTATAAAACAAGTAGGAAGTAAATTTGGTTATCTTAATAGTGCGTCGAACTAATTCTAATCAAGTACAATTAATAAATTTCCAAAAACCTTTAAAAAAGCTGTACCTCAAAGAAGAAATCTTAGGGATATTCCTTAAAGTCAACCTTTTTATTTTATCTTAAATGTACTTCAAAAAATTTTAAATAATATCATTTGATGCAACATTTTTCAATAATTGTAGAAATATTATTTCTTTCTACGTCGTTACTTTTAAAATATGGGCATCGTCATTTGGAGTAAAACTAAGAAAGCAACTAATGTTGCTATTTTAGCTTTGAAGCTAAAGAGATATATAATTGATTGCAATACATGCTGCAGCACAAAACTGAAATGAAACTATATGGTTTTTTCAATTCAATAAATCAAAATTTTCTCAATGTCTTTTAAATTACATAGACCTCTTGATCACCAATTCACACAATACACCAATGCCACTCCTCCAACTTGTTACAATTATAATTACACTTTTTTGCTCCCCATATCGCAATTAGTTGATATGATCATATTTCCATTAAAAAACCAATATTGCCATTTGTAGAGAAAAAATCAATTTTTTTGCTGATTATTGCCAACTGTGTAAAACTTATTATTTTTCCATGTGAAGTCACTTTGAATAAACCTCCTAATTTTTTGAATTTATTAATTTATAAATATAGTTTGTCCATAATATGTTACAGGGTGAAATACATAAATTGCTTACAGCAGTTCTTTTGTATAATAGCATTAAGTTGCTCTTTATTAAAGTAGTTCACTCATAAAATCACAAGGAAGACTTCGAAATTATTGCATTTTTGGTTAGATTGTAATGAGGTAACATTAAATTTTCTTGCTGCCAATAAATCTGTATAAAGAAAAATTGGCCGCAACGTGAAAACTTTTATATTGGTGTTCAAAATATTACATTAAGTGGAGCAAAAGGATATACTTGCATGCAAAAATAAAGCTAATTATGCAACATGTTAGGGATTTAAATTTTTAATCTAAATCCGTTGAAATTTTACAAAAAATATTTCTGAAACTTTCAGATGCAAATTTAAAGCCCAATCTTAAAATATGGTTGAAAAACTACGAAGAACTATATATTAATAGTTTACTAAAAGAGCTGCTTGGTATTGACTTGAAATGTCTTATATTCAACTTGATTGTAAAATAAAGCATATTATTGGTGAAGGAGCTTAAAAGTACACATTTTGGATTCGCATTTAGACTAATTTAATCATGGGATAATATTCAGAATAGCAAGGTGCAAGATTTTATCAAAATATTATGAAGTTTTAACAAAGCTATGAAGGAAACTGGAATTGAAGAATGATGGGAGAACATGTTTTACTGTTGTTGGAGAAGCAAATAAAAATGAAGTAAAATAATTGTATTCAAATTCATATTATAATCTTTGAAAATTTAATTTACATTCTTTAATATAAATTTATTTAACTATTTCATGAAAAATAGCTCATTATCCCAATTGTGTATATTTGTGTACAAAACGTATTAATTTTATAAATAAAAAACAAATCTTACTTTACATACTTCAACTAATATTTCACATCTTCCACTTGATTGTTTGTTTTCTTATATTTAAACTAATTGGCAAACAAAATAAATTTTTATTGCAACCATGCATTTTAAGGCTAAACGTCTTTTTTAAGAAAGCCTAAAAGTTCAAAAAAATTGGATTTGAAATAGTACTTGAAATAGTAAGTCAAAATTGTAGTTCAAATTGATCAAGGTCTTATTTCTCACATTCATGTATTTCCTTCCTTTATCTTCGTTTTAAACTTATAAATAAACACTATTTCAATCATTTCATAACAAAATTTTAGCTGGAACAAATAATTTTTTGCCTAGTTTTATTAATTCAGATTCGGATTAAAAACGTTTTTGTCTGAGGAACATTTTCAGCTAATAAATTCAGAAATTGTAAATATGTGTATATATACTTACACAATCGATTATAGTAGCGGTGTTTAATCCGAATTGTAGTTTAGTTTTCATTTCTGAGCGTATAGACCGCCATCTACGTTTAGCTTGCATACCACCCTTGGCCTTCTTCATTATCAGTATAAGACCAGGAAGTGCGAAATATTCGGCTTCCGCCAGTAATCTGTCTTTTTCCTTATAATCTGCAGGTAGAACAATACGAGTGTTTTGGAGATATTCCAAGACATATTTGAACAGTTCTCCATCCCGATCGATGAAGAATCTTCCTAAATGCATCCCAGTTGGTTTGGAAAAGTTTTGTATTTTTCGGTCTGAGTTCAATAAAACCGAAATTGAAAAACACAGCAATGATAAAAAGTTAATTTATTCATTCCCATAACACCTGAACTACATTTTGACTAGAGTGCTGCCCGGTCAGTGGTGATGTATTTTTTTCTGGGAAGCTTTTATTGCATGAATACCTCAGTGGTAGGACTTTGGCTTTAAAATGGCAATTTACAAACTAGGCCCTTACTTACAATTGAAATATTTACACTAAAATTTATATTCGCCTAGTTTTGGTTTTAATGATGTGGCGTACCTAGCTACCATGCGGTGCAGTGGAATTGCCAAATATTCGTCAAGTTGGGGGGATACGTTTTCTTCAATCTCAAATGATAAAGTAGTATTAGCCAGTCTTAAGAATAGACTGACAGAGGCGAATTATTAAATTGATTGAAGAATCAATCTTTACCTTTAGCTTTCATTAGATATTTTTTCAGCATTTCGTTAAAATCCATGCCAACTTTCTACTAAAAATCACAAAAAATTGTGTCCCTCGTGATATTAATCTCTATTATATGTTAGTGCCAAAATATGTTTTGCTCGATGAAGACTTTCACGATAAATTAGACAATTGCGCACATAAAAAGAACTAATTAAGGATCATTAATGCCCTGCAAATAGAATATGTGAATCCGTATTGCGATCTTAAATTCATAATTCATAATATTCTAGAAAAAAACGAATATATATTACCGTAAGAAATACATCAATACCTATGCCAATATTTAACACTTTATTCATAAAATTTTGTATGACATTATATTTTGTTTCTGTTTGTTTTTCTTTGTTCGAACATTTCTGACCAACACTGTTCTTAATGCATAATTTGTAAGCTTCTGCTTGTATGAAATAGAGATTGCATTCAAAATTCATAATATAATGAAACATTTTCGTAAATGTATGCGTTTTGACACGCGTTGACTAAGATTGAAATTCCGGTGTTGCAGGTTTTACCTAAGAGGTGCAGCTAAATCATAACATGGAGTAGAGTTGGAGTGAATTAATACATGCGAACATATGAAAAATGGTGATTTATCTTATACAGAATATTTAACAACGTTAAGATATTATAATTTATTTTCTAAAACAAAATTACATTTAGTGCTATTTAAATGTATAGAGAAAGAATTCATGACAAGATAGTAAAATATACCTAAGCCTTATAAACCTAATCTAAGTTATGAATATACATACATGAAAAAGGCAGTTCGATTACTACAAATTCTTATGCCAAAATTACTACATGTTACTTGTTTAGAACCAAGGACGCCTTGCTTAGAACATGCTATTGCCAATGTGTGTGTGAGAAAATCAGTGAAATAGAACAGATTTTTAAATAGGCACTAACAATTTTGACAAGCTGACACAGGTCATTAATGATTTTGAAAGCCCTGAAACCCAACCTCTAAAATTACTGTTTTCAAATTCTGAAATCAAACTCGATATTCCTAACATCATTTTTCACTCTTTTAAAGTACCTCTAACAACGATAGATTTCAATTTCTTCGCATCTAATTCGTTTGATTCCCGAAATAAATGTTGAACTAGATACTCCTAGAGAAAACCGTGATCCGCAGTGCCTATAATCATGAATTTGCCAAATCTGTCAAAGATGAGAAATAAATGGCTTATAAATTCTGCCCAACAGAACTAGCAGATTTTTAAAGGGTTATTTTGCTATAAAACCGAACTTTGATAGATAGCCAAAAGCATTTAGCTGTTGAACACTTGTTTCATGCCTTTCTTGGAATGCATTCTATAAATATTTTTGCATATTTTTTGTTTTGATGTTCATATTATTCATCTTTTAGGTGAATTCATTTCCTAACCATAAGTTTCTTTGAAAAACGTGAGACTTTTTTCTAAGTATCACTAAACAAATATTAATTCGAAATCCCACGTAGATTCTTCACTGGTTTAAACTAACTTATATAATTTATATTGGGAGCTTATTCACAAAATTATCAATGGATAGATGTATAGTTGGTTTGATTTACAATCCAATTTAATCTCCTTCACCAGCATGTTTCAACAAGTAAGGCTCATGTTAAAAAATATCTCAATGTTTCGAGTAAAACCGGAGCTGCTAAGTATGTATTACTTTTTCACAAGATTAGCAAAGAATGTATATGTTGCTATGTTAAACCCAACTTTTAAGTGCAATGCCAGCGATTGCTTATTAAAGCTCTCCGTACATGACAACGGCTTAAGATTGTTTTCCATCAGTTTCTTTACTATTGCTCTTAGTAAATTTGCGGCATGTCCCATTCTTCGATAGCGTTCGTCTACGTGCAATGCTGTAATATACCCAGAAGGATGTAACATCACAATTCCAATATCAAAGTTGTTTGAAGGGTCTTTGATTGTTAAGCCATATGATGCTCTTAGGAGGTCTTCAACATCTTTGATTGTGGTGTCTAGAGTAGAGTAATTCCATCGATCCATCACCAATTGAGCCTCATGCTCACTTAAGTTTTGAATATTTTGCTCATTCAATTGTGGAGGTGGTTTATTCCATTCAAATCCATAATGTACCCCTTCAGCAAATACTTTAAGGTCATGTTCATTAATCAATTTTAGGAAAAGTTCATATATTTGCGCACTAGCCCCAGCGAAAAACAATCTGTCATATTGCTCTTGTAAAGTTTCGAATTGCTTGTACAATATCCTTAAGGACGACTGGCTTACATCATTCGTGCAGAAAACAACAATTTGGCAATTCAATGAAATTGTAAGGTGCAATGCAATTGACCAATTTTGAAGGGCGTCCAACAAGAGGTAGTTTTCCCACTTTAGGTCATTAGCAAGCAAAATACAATTGTGAAGTTTACAAAAATGCCAATCTCTTTCAAATTTTTTAGGTACATTGTCTAGCCATTCTTTTGCATTTTTAACTAGATGCATTACACTGGTATTAGATAAATGGTTTGCAAATATTTACATAATAAATCATTACTTAAGCTTTGAATTTATTCGATTTAAATGGTTAATGTTAGTTTTAAATGATTTAGCATAGACTTTGAACATTTCTGTGATGATGAGGTAAAACAATTATTAAGATTTTTATAGTGTGTTTCTTATATACTAGGGGTAGAAAATGGGACTGTTGGGGAGTTTTGCTTTTCGTTAATGTTTTTTTGTTGCCCTGATAAGAAAATGATCAGAGTCGGATTTGTAATATAACAACGTAACCAAAGATGGTAATTAAATTTGCGTTTTAAAAAACCCAATACCAATTTTTGCTCGTGTTTAATTTTGTCATGCAGAACAAACGAGAGCAAGGAGATTTGGGCACATAATGGCAGAGAGTAAGGTATGTTAATTTATCCATGTCAACTTTACATTGGAGGTAGATACATGTAGATCAATATTCGACATAGCAGACATAAAGTCTAATTGTTTAGGAAGATTCAGTGTTTATGATAACAACATCGCTATTGAAATACAAATATTTCTTGCAATTACATGTAGTACACCCAGAGCTGCTAAAAAATTAATGGTAGAATAACTAATTGCCATTAATGGACTTTAGGTTATAAAAATGGTCATTAATTAATTTTTTCGTACTTCATTAATCGCCAATATTGTAATTGTTTTATCACTTTGTTAAATTGTCTTTCCTTAAATAATCAAGTTGAGTTATTCCTAAATATCACCTTTTTTATTACAAGCAAAGCTAGTTGGTTAGCTTATCTACACAAGCTATTTTTGGGATCAATGCTTATTGAACAATCACAACAAATGAATTAATGTCAATTCTATCACTGTGGGTTGGTACTTTTTTTCACGAAATTTCAAAACTTACAGATTTATCTCAAATCTTCCTAATTTCAATATATTATTGAAGCCAGATTTGCAATCGCTCAACCGATGTTGGTGGTGTACTCGGGGCTTCTCGAAAATTAATTATAATTTAATGCAAAATAATATCCTAAAATCCATTAATGGAAAATTAATGGCCATTGTAGAAGTACAAATGATAATGCAGAAATTCATTAATTTAGTTGTTCTTTCATGTTAATTCTTCAAATATTTGTGAAGGGTGTAATTTAATTTCCCGTATGCCTATAGGTTTGCATACTAAAGCACTAATGGATAACAATCTATCAAAAAGTGAGCATCAATGATATTTGTTTTTGTGTTTCACACTGCATAGTTGCTGCATGGTGCAATGACATTTTGACAAGTGGTGCTGACAAACCATCGAAATGAAAAGTGCTAAGACTAAGCACAGCGATGGTTGGCACTTTTTATCCAATCAAACCTCAAACCTTACAAATTTATCTCAAGTCTTTCAAAATTATTTTTTTTGGTTCTCTTAACTAAGTTATTTTTGTAAATTTGAAATCAATCACGTGTGACTTTTTATCTATCCGTGTCTTAATTGATATGTTTCTTTATTACCTCCGTCAAGCGGGGCATTGTTTTCTTCTCTTTGTCTCTCTATTTGTCTGTTTGTCAGCTGGATTTCTTAAAAAGTATTGAGTATATCATTATGAAAATAAGTCTCAAGATAGTTACTGGTTTAACTTAGATTCTATTAAATTTTCAGACTAATCCAGATTTTCGTCAGGGAGCTAGAGCTAAATTTAAAGGCTTGCAGTAGCAGATGTCCATTCATAGGAGGCTTATGCCAATACATTGAGTAATTTTTTGCAAGCGAAAAAAATTGATAAAATTCATAGATTTTTCTCAAAATAAATTTTCGAATATTAACAGAAAATTTCTGAATGATGCTTGCGTATTAAAATGACTATTGTATCATACTTAGCAGAGGTATTTGCAGTTTCTGAGTGCACTGGTTTTATGTTGATATTGATCTCAAAAATAGGTATATGAAGCATTACAAGAGAATCACGGAAAGTGTATTGATATTGAAATAGCGCCTATATCAGTCAAATTTATCATGAAAAGCAAGTAATGATCAAGTGCAAAGCCTTGCAATAATGCATTACAATAATTGTGAAATTCTTCAATAAATACAGTAAAATTATATTGAAATAGAAATTTGCTAGCAATATATATGACTATACATTGCAATACTTTGATTTATTGAGAACTACGTAATTTAATCAGAGAAAATAACTCTTTTGCAGAAATAGTAATTTTCGAGCTTGCTAAAATCTACGTCTGATATGAGTTTCAAATTTCTTAGAACAAGCCTTAGCTGGTGTGTCAGCTATTCAAAAATCAGTGCACATGTGTCTAACTATGGAAACTATAGGAGCAAGCAGTCATATTGTATGCTAAGGCTAACTTGTATATATCAGAAGCATTTACCAGTGAGAAAATACTAGTTCAACGTAGTTACTGCTGTCCCTATGACTTTTTCCCTTTATATTATATTTGTGAATGCAATATACAGTCTTTAGTTTTTGGAAAATTATTTTATGTCTGCCAACTTTAATGTACATGTACATGCAGCTTAAGCTAATCTGATAATTTCTTTGTAAATAATTGGTTTTCTGACATTCATTAATTATCATTGACTCCTATAATCTAGATGATAACATTTTGCTCCTATTAATGTTGCAGTCAGATTCACTAGGACGTATGCTAAAACATTATTATTAATGTTATTCGTTGCTTATTTCTTAAAAGGCAAGCTAAGAAATATAAAACATTAAAAGCATTCCAACAATATCAATATGATGTTTTGCGCCAAAAAATTTATTTCAATATATTTATTAAGGGAATTTCATTTCTTTATATGAATTGATAATTGATAGTTTCGCTGAAATTGGAATTGACTAATTCCTGAGTGTGGCAATTGGATTTCTAATTGAAAAAAATGCTCAAAATTGAGTAGAAAATTAACATTTTAAATTGACTTTAGAATCCCACTTAATTCGAAAATTATTTCTAAACCCGTATAATAGCCCGATCCCACAATCTACGGCGCTGATTATCGATTAATTTATCAAGCAAATTGGAATGTTTTTTGCAAAATATCATGGAGTTCTGCTATATATTATAGCAGAACTCCATGAAAATATTTAATTATAATAATTGGAATTGGGCTTAAAACATATATTATTGGTACGTAAGAATTGGGATTGAATCACCCACAATTGGAATTGGAATTGAAGAATTGAATTGAATTTGAATTTCTGAATTTATTGCAATGTATTGCATTAGCAAAATTTGGTAAAAATAAAAAAGCCATATAGTATGGCTACATGAGGCCATGGGACTCCGACCAATTTTAGCTTACAGCTTTCATTTTGATAGTCAAGCAGGAAAATTTATGATAAATTTTCTTGGAATAAAATTAATTTTATTATGGGGTCAAAAGAGTCGCCAAATGACTGTCAGCTAGTATTTTTTCTTCCGACGATTAACCCTTAATGAGTGGTAATCAAGACGAATGCAATGGTAAAAACCCATAGCAAATAAATGTAACAGGATTTATCAAAACAAAATATATTAGGATCTTTTTTGTAAACTAAAATAGAAAATTAAATTGAAGAATTTTTAAATGACTTTCTTCAGTACAGTGAATGTACTGTATAGCTTAGAAATATAATTTCCAAAATAGGCCACCTCAATAATGGAAAGGCTTTTCCAATTGGTACAATTTTTATTTCGACTTTGGGAATAAAAGTTTTTAATGGTAAAAATAATGCTCTACTGACAGCGTCATCTAAAAACTTGATTAGAATATTTTTTTAAATATTACTAGATTACTTGAAATTTCTTCAATAAAATTCAGAAGCTGTATAAATAACGTCTAATGCAATTTCCCTGAAAATACCGATAAATCGAAATTAAATGAATTCTTTAATAGTATTAAGTTACATAAAGTAGCACTCGAAGCAGTCAGACGTTTCTATTTGGTAAAATAGTCTCTTCATATTTCCTTCCTATATCAATACGTTGTTTATGTACCTTCAACCAAGTAATGAACAAAAATATATTATTAATCAAGACTAAATTGTACATCTTATGCTAAATTTATTTGATAAAGACATGTTTCTATTTATCTCACTTAGATAAAATCTAAGAATGTTTAATAACTCTATTTTATAATACTTGAATTATTTGGTATGAAGATTTGATAAACTCCTACCAAATTTTTAAATCAAAACTGTTCGTAATTTTATCTGGAAATGTGTTTTTGTTTGAATGCAGACAGAATTACAGGAAATAAGAGAACACTGGAAATTGGATTACGTTAATTTCCTATTTGCGTAATAGTTTAACAAAATGCAAGCTTAAAAGCATGCAACCAATTTGCATCGCTAAACATCCATCCTATAAGGTACAATTCAGCTTAACTAAAGCTTAGCATATAAACCGAACATAATCTACTACTACAGGGTAACTATTGTATAAATCTTAAAATCTTGAGATTTTGAACTTGTCATGAATGATAATTGATTTTTGAAAATAAAGCATTTACTCTGACTATAAAAATGTCATTTTGTAAATTTTACTTTAGCAAACTTACTAAAAAGTTGAAAAATCCAAAAGAGTTGTAACCGTGACAGATATGTTTTTGGAAAATTGGATTTCGAATTTTAATTAGTAGCTGACGACAAGCTTCAACTTTTTAGACATACAAATTTGTTACATGTATATTCAAATGAACATACGAATAAAACAAACTAATTGAGAATAAATTCATAGTCCCTGAATTGTAAGGTATCAGTTCTTGTTTTACTTAGTAAATTTCTTATTGATGTGTTAAATAAAAGCTTTGTACTCACACCACACAGTACACTGGATAGGTTTATTGTATGTAACTGCTTTAGACACAAATTGGTCAAATATACTCAGAGAACCTAACAGCTGCTTCATTCCATTTAAATAGCTACGTCATTTTACAAGTAATACGTCACTTTAGAAGAATTTCCACTTTCTATCACAGCTACAAGAAATGTTCGTGCGATATGAATTACACACAAAAATCCAATGAAATACTTGTTTTATTTGCAAAATATTATTTGTGGTTAAACATTAAATTCATTGCAGCAATTTGAATTTAAATGTTGAATGATACTTCAGGTTGCAATTTCCAAAGAGCTATATTATTTGTCAAATTCACAATTATCTATTACAGACATTTGAATAATGATTTGATGGAAAAAGTGTTCTGCCGAGAATGCAGATAGGCTCTAGAATTTTTACACATTGAGCCATTTTTTCTTGTGAATTTCAATTTTCAATGGATTTTTGTATTAGATGTATAATCTTTGTCCTATGCTCTTGTTAAGGAGCCCATTAATATATTAAAAATTTTTAATCTGAAATGTTGGCTGCTATACCTTGCGGTCAAATCATAGTTCATATTAGAGAAAAGTGCGTTGCGGTAGTACCGCGGAACAACCTGTGGTGCCATAAAAGTTATACAGATAACCTGTTTTGTTTTAAAATTTAAAATCTCTTAATATTTCTCAAAAAAACTGTCTCTGAAGCAAAATTAATAGATTTCACACACAAAATATTAGTCGTAATTTTTGCATATTTCATAGAAAATTACATACTACTCTAATAAAATTGGACGAAGTAACAAAATACGTAAGAAATATCTATTTAAAAAACTAGTTCGTTGCGGCATACCACGGTAAAATTTCACTCATTGCGGTGGTTTGCAGAAAAAAAAAACCTCTTTAATCTGGTTAGCGATGAAGTTCAATTCTCTACGGCTTAAAAATTTTTGCAAAACCTCGACCGCGCTCATCTCTAATTCAGATTACTGAAAATGCTTTATTAATTGGATGCAAAAATTTATAAATTAATTGAACGTATTTCTGATTGATCCTAAGAAGTTGAAGTTGTAATTATAAAGGATATGTGGGATTTAAAATTGGGAAATGATGGACTTTTAGTGATTTTATCAACTTAACAATCAAATAAGCTTTTAATAATGTTGGATTTCTGCTATTTTAGAAGTTAACAAATGCGCGATGCACTGTCACCGCGGCTCTTTAATTGGTTTTTGACAATCAAAGCTCTGTTAAACTTGTCTCATTTGATTACAAAATCTTCTTTGTAGAATATCATAAAACAGCTTCTTAACACATTAATGGTTGCCGAATTCAAAGTGCCATTTGAGAATTGAAGAAAAATGCTTTAATTGCGTTTTTGAGGAATTGCAAACGAGTTTTAGAAAAAGTTGTTGAATCACATTAATACAGTTAAACTAACACAAACAAGACCTAACAAAATTTCTGTATACAGTAACGACCAGAAGTATTGAACCACTCACCTTCCCAATTTATTTCTGCAATGATTAACACAATAACTTTGATTTTTTGGCATTGGAAATTCAAATTTTAGCGTAATTTTTTATTCAGAAATTTAGTTTTCATCCGATGCTCTGTATATTTACACCCCAAAAAATATCGCAATGTGCACGTTATGTAAAGTATAGCGAAAAAATCGAATTCTTGATGAAAAATTTAGTTTAAACAAAATCTTGTGTAAGAATTTATTTAGAGGATTTGGAAATAATGAAAGTTAAAATTTTTAAAAATCCCTTTACATAACTAATTTTGATGTAAATTCAAAAAATGTAATGAGAGTTTAGCCACGTTTGAGTGGCAACATTTTTCAGACAACGGAATGCTATTCTCTTCTATTTTATTTAAAAATTTTGGAATACAATAAATTTTCTACCTTGAATTTGATTTTTTCACTATAGTTTTCATAACGTGAATATTTATGGAGATAATTTTTAGGGTGACCTTTCACAGGAGAATAGGAGGAAAACTAAATTTCTGATTAAAAAATTACATGAAAATGTAATTTCACAGTGTTAAAATTTAGCCTAGTTCTAAAAATCAATTTATAGCATTAATCATTGCAGAAATGAATTGTGAGGTATGGTGTACAGGCCGCTGATTTTTCCGGTTCACCCGTGGGCGTGGCTCGCCCAAGCCCATAAAAACATTACTATCAGCTGTTCACACAGCTGTTAAATTTACCTGTGGAAGATTTGAGATATAGTAAAGTTGTGATTTGAGATATAGCAAACAGAATTGTAAACAGAGATATTGTGTTTTCAGATACAGTAAACAGAATAGACTTACAATACTTTTATCTTTTCTTCTCTATGAGAGCCCGTGTCCCGCTTGCCACGAGTCACGTGTGAGCACTGGGCCGGCTCGCACACCACTATTGTGAAGATGAGTGTCTCATTAATTATGAGCGTTACTGTGCATTTAACAACAACTCACAACATTAAATTAGCACAGTGTAAAAATTTATAGGCTTATATGAGGAATTTTTCAATATATTCTATTAAATTATGCGCAATATCTTTCTAAGAAATACCGTTACACTGCTCATCATTTTGCATATTCATTTTAAGGGGTTGACTGTTTAGGGTTGCCAGTTTTGATTGTTTTGACTATCTTTGCTTGCATGCATGGGTTCGTTATTGCCCAACGTCTATACGATTTCTGCAGATATGAGCTAGACACATTTTTAAGAATGGTTTGGTCCTTTACATTAATTGGAAAGTTTGCAATAAGCTAGATGTTGACTTCTCTTATAATTTATTCCACATTGTCTACAATTGATTGGTTCAGGATCAGAAAATTTTGGTGTTCCTAATATCTGACTTTTCAATATTGGGGAGGGGTGAATAATGCCATCCAGCTCCAGTTCCTTCTAAATTTTTTCGTGTGGTTGGCTATACTGAATAATGGGATTTTCAAATTTGCAGTTGCGTCCCCTCGTCCTTAGAAGATGAACGTATTGATCAATTTCTTGTCACTTCTGATAATGAACATGAACCTTTCAAATGCTTCATTTACTGATCTTGCAAAGAAGGACTCATACTTTTGAGCTGCATTAATGAATTTCCTTTCATCTTCAACTGGACTCTAGGAAAAAATTTGACAAATGTTATTGGCATGACCCATTCAATCGTTCGTAGCAGGAGAGCAATTTTTGTAGCATGACTTTTCCCATTAAATTCAGTGGTAAGTAAGACAAATGATTATTGCAAAAGGTACTAAAGGCGGGGTGAACATAATTCACAGAATTCAATAAATACATATAAGTAGCTTTTTAAATTTTAAATAAAACAGCTCAGTTTCAAATGATTCCAGTTTAACCTTGTATTTAACCCTTAAATGTATCATAAATATTTATGCAAATGTTAAGACTGCAAGTCATTGAAGATCCTCCTAATTTTGAACATTAGGAGTGAAAAGATTAGATTTTATTTGCATCTTTCTACGATGGAGCACAAAACATTAGATTTTTATTCTAAGAGTATGCTATTCAACTCATTCTGAGCATTATTAATTTTGAATTTGAAAGACACTATAATTTGCAAAGGAAGGAAATATGAAATGGGAATTATTCTTGTTAGGCTTCATCAATGTAACTTTTTAATGCATTTGCCTGTTGTAGTATATGTTATATATATGCAATTATTTGTTGGAATATTTTTCAATAAAGATAGGCAATAGAAACCCTTCACTTAAAAAGAAATTTAGTCAGTAAAAATGCATTATTTATTGTATCTACATGTCTGTAATGAAAAAATCAGTCTTTCCTGGAATTCATTGCAAAAAAGCTTCCTGTTTAAAGCTGTCAGTATAAATATGCATTGCAGTGTTCAAGTTATGATAACAACAGTGCTGTAGCACATCATAAAAATAGTATGACACTGTATGGTTTTTTATGGTCAAAACAAAAAAATAAACACGTTTTCTAAAATGAATATCAAACTCCAATGCGTTTCTTTACTAGAACAACTTCTTTGACCAGAGTGAAAATTCCTAGATATTATTTCTATAAAGTAAAAAACTAAGTGGTTGAATTTCAGGTATATTTTGTATGCAGAAATTCTGCTCTAAAAGCACCAGACAAAATTTTTAATTTTCTATGAATATATTTAGTGGGTCACTTGAACCAATTTTGCACATAAACGTTACAGAATAGCTTGCACATCTAAGGTTTAATCTTAGACATTACTATATGATTATCAAAAATTCAGTATCACTGGATTTTAGATACAGTTAGGGGCTTTATACTGTAATATGCATACTATGATTTACAACATATAACTAATTACACTGCTGCCACAGCAATGTACTTAACGCTAAGACTAAGCAATTGCAAATTTATCATTAGTAAACTTATTTGGTTTGTTAATGGAGCTAATTACGTTTTAAATCTTAACTTAGAAACAAAATGCATCTATTTTTCGAAATAATGATCCTTATGGTCCTGGTCGCCATGCTCCCCACTCTGTTCTATTTAACATTCAATCTGGTTGTGTGTTTGCTCATACTTTTGTCTAATATTTGGAAGCAAAGATTAAAAGGAATTAGTGAGAGCAAACCACTAGTCGCTTCTTATTTTAATAAATGTAGCATTCTCAAAATATTAAAGAGAAATTTAGTAATTAAAATGCCAAATCTTCAGTTTTATAGCACCAATATTTTATATTAAATATATAAAGCAAAAATTCATTATTAATTTTACTGTCAGCTGTTTGATGCTCCAACTCCATTAGCAATCTAAGGCATTTTTCCAAAATTTTTAATTTTATACTATTACTCTCGCAGTATTCACTCGAACTTAATTATATATATAAAATTATATAATGAAGGATGGTTGTATTAAAAAACTCTATCCTACAAAATTTCAAGGATTTATGTTTGGAAGATTTTCTTTTGCATTTAGCAGGATATGCATTTATGTATGTATGTATATATATATATATATATATATATATATATATATAGTAATTAGATTGCTATGAATTGAAGATATTACATTTATCCTAATTCACACTATTAAATTTGTAAATTTTCGAGAAACTAGCGGATTTTTTAGTTGGTCTGTGCTGATGTAATGGTGTAAAATATGTGCTAAAATCAAGGTTGAAATATAAACTATTTTGTGATGACGATTCAGATTGTGTAAGAATCATTCAAATTTTGCTCATAATCAGTAGTCTAATCAAATGGCATTAAAAATGAACTTCAACTATTTCGTTCTTAGACTTACTGCCCTAGTCTTATGTAGGACCGCTGCACGCAAAATCAGAGTTGGCACTACCAGAAGTTTTGACCTTAGTCGACAAAAGTTAGCAAACAGGGGGAATTTAAAAACCTACATGAATGAGGAAAGTTTGCTCATCATGAGTAATTAAAAAATAGACATATTAAACTTTTGATAAACTCCCAAGTTTTTTTAAGAGAAACAAGTGCAATGGACATTCGTAGCACCCTTCTGGGTTTTATTTTTATGATAGTTTGTTCTGTATTGCAAAATTGATTGATGTTCAGTTTTCCAGAACCTGCCGTTGATAGAGGTAGTTATGCTATATTTTTGTTAAAATGTTTTCTGCAGAATTAATAGGAGCTGTCTAGCGTTTTTGAAATAATATAGAAAGCCGTTTTATGTGCAATGCGCCATTAAGATTAGAATATTTTATTGTACCATATAGCCATAAAATTTAATTTATTGAAATCTAAAGGGCGTCGATAATTATAAATGTCATTATAAAATTGTTTCAAGCCGTCAATTAGTTTCATAAGCAAATTGAAATTTGCATCAGCTTCCGAAAATTTAAGAATTCCCATCAAAATAAACAAAGAAGTTTGATATAATGGTATCGTATATATGTATATATATATATTTATTTTTCCGGATTTTTGCTATGGAAAATGCAAAAACCTTACATTTGACGGGAAACGGTTCGAAATTTCTAAGGAATTTAGCGGGAATCCCGCTTTGTGCCTAAAAAACCTATTTTTGGCCATTGGTCCTGCAGTATTCACTCGAACTTAAATACATTTACCATGGGGGTAGGTAAATTAAGGAGATACTACCCTGCAAAATTTCAAAGATTTATGTTTGGAAACGCGGTTAAGATGAGGTTTTTAAAAAACATTTAGCGGGAGATATATATATATATATAGTCACAGATTTTAGTTTCTCCAGTTCTGATTCATATAATGTTAGCTTGGCCCAACAAATTTACAATCATTGAAATTCATGCAACTATACAAGGTGTCTCAAACTTCGTTTAAGGATTTTAAAAATCTCTAATTTTTGAACGATGCAATTGAATTCAACATGATTTCACACGCATACCAACTATAGATTAATGGCATTTCATTTGCATTTTGAATTTTTGAACGTGGCGATCTTTAACTCCAGTTATGATCTTTGGAGTAAAAGTACACTTTTGCTGTAGTGGGACACGAGAAATGGCTTTCTACTTTACATCTTTTGTTGAGCTAAAACACACGCATTTCTTTCTAGACATTGATGTGTCTTCAACACGTTACTGCCATTATTATTTTCCATCCAACATTATTTTTCATGTTTATCTAAGTTTGTAAAAGATAAAATATAACTGTTGTGTAATAAACGTGTGATTTTGCTCCAAAGGTCACAACTGGAGTTAAAAATCGCCTATTTCAAAAATCCAAAATGCAAATGAATTGCCATTAATCTATAGTTATTGTGGGTATCTATGAGTTCGTGTTGAAATCCATTTAATCATTTAAATATTTGAGACATTTACAATCCTTAGACTAAGTTTGAGGCACTCTGTATATTATTCAAGCGTCTACTCAAAAAATATATATCAACTTATCTACATGCAGAAAATAACTACTATAAATTAGCACATTAGTGTTGAAGGGCTTAAGGTGCATATCCGATCCCAAAATTTTACGATATACATTATCAGCTTCAAATATTCAAATCAACGTTTTCTATTAAGTGCTTTTTCAATATAATAGAAAATTTAATTTGTCTCAATGATACAAAAATAATATTCTAATGGTTTTAGCCGCAATGATTTTATTGAAAAATAACGGAAATTCTGTTACTAAAATCAAAATAATTTGCAATCCTCAAAACAAACAAAACTTTGTAGTGAAAGAATCATTATATTGGGGAATTTTAAATAAATATTACCAAAGTTGATGTTTGTAATATAGTTTCAACCACAAATATCATTCTCACAAAAATAAAATTATATTAATTCAAAATTTATGCTGATTTAAAGTAATTCTGAACTGAAGTGTTAGTGCATATTTTTTTCTAAATGCCTTATATTGTCCACACCAGGAGCATACGATATGAAGATGATAACACAGTATTTTGTTTCATCTTTCGTTTCAAACTATTAACATTTTGTATGTGTTACGAAGTTTCAGTTTTACATGAAGATAAATTTATTTATTTATTTTTTATTTCTTATATAGCGCACAACCCTTCTAGTAGAAGCTCTAGTGGGCTTATTTACAAAATAATCTATAAATGTAAAGTGCCAAGTTGCTTAATGAAAAGATAGTGGTTAAGGTCTTTCTTAAGATTGGCAATGTTTTCCGCATTTCTAATTGATATTGGCAACGTGTTGAAAAGTTTAGGGCCACTGCATGAAAAAGCAGAGTCAGTTTTCGCTTTTTTAGTAATTGGAAGAGTGAATTGAGTACCTTTTATCGTACGAGAGTCAGTGATGACCGGAGATAATAAATCCTGTAAATAACATGGAGCCAAATTTCTATATGTCTTCCAGACAATGAGACATACTTTAAAAATAATTCTAAATTTGATTCTGAGCCTGTGCAGTTCAATGATATCAGGGGATATGTGTTCATTATTGCCTAAACGGAAAATGAGACGCGTATAGCGATTTTTGGACAATTCGTTGTTACTTGATTTGGTAATCTGGAATATCTAAAAGGAGGGATTTTGCATAATCCATTCTTCCAATGACCAGTTGTTGTATTAGCATCTTCGCTTGAGTAATTTTCACAAATTCACGAATCTTTGAGATTGACGGATCTAATAGTTACAAGTTCTAATAACAGAGCTAATTTGAAATTTCTTTGATCGATCTGGTTCGAACAAACATCCTAGAATAATTAATGATTTCTCAAGATTAATTGGAGAGAAGGTTTCAGTTGGCTGAGTACCAATAAACATAATTTTAGTCTTTGATTTATTAAGGCGTTGAAAAATTACTGGTAAAAAGTTTGCAATTTTCTCAATGATAGATTCAATATAATTGAGATAATATTGAGTATCAATTTTCTTAAAAATCATATAAATCTGGCTACTGTCTGGATAGAGATGATGATCATAGTCAAGTGACATAAGAAAATAACTCATAGAGAAAATATAAATAATAACAAGCACAGGCCCCAAAACGCTTACTTGAGGAACTGCAGATAACATTTCACTACAAGTAGAATTATTTGTACTGATATTGACAAATTTAAAACGATTGTATACATAGGATTTCAATCACATTAGAACATTCCCTGAGATACCAATACGGCGAAGAATCATAATTAATAGATCATGATTCACTAAATCAAATGCTGCACTCTGATCAATTAGAATCATTAGACCGAGTTTATCAATGTCCAAACCTCTCAATAAATCATTTTTAACGCGTAAGAGTCCCGTTTCCGTTGAGTGCTTCTTCCTAAAGCCAAATTGAAACTTTGGAAGAATCTCATTAACTTCTAAAAAATTAATTAGTTGTAAAGCAACAGCCCCTTCAATGACATTTGAGAGAAAAGAGGTATTTGATACAGGATGATTATTTAGGTCAGGATTTGACTTCCTCAGAAGTGGGCGGATAATGGCAGTTTTACAACATTGTGGAAAATGACCAGAGCAAAGTGAGCCATGGACAATAAGGGAGATAATGGGTAGCAGAGCAGTGTGTATATGTTCATTGTTAAAAATTATGAAGGAAAATAATCCAGATTGCAATTCGTTTTGTGGGAAAGAGAAATAATCCTGAGGACATCCTCATTTGATAGGGGAAAAAATTGTGTGAGAAAAGGATTGGGCATTTGATACAAGTTGACAATATTTTCCCATTCTTGTACTGGCAAGCTAAAAACCGAAAAAATATCTGAAATCTTCCCATCAAAAATATATTGAATTTGTTAGCATCACTAATATCATTTGGATTTGTGGTGGACATTGTATCATTAGATAATAATTTGATACTTTGAAAAAAATTTTATTGGATCAGATGCTGCATCTTCAAAGTTGTTAGTAATATAATTTATTTTTTTCGCTGAACAAAGGCTACAACCCTATTACGGATCTTTCGTAGTTTTTCTAGATTAGAATTAGAAGGCTCTCAATATTCCGTCTCTAAGCGCGGAGCATTTTTACTTCTAATTCAAACCATCTAGAATTTTTATGGTTATTCGCTGTGCTCCTCAAACTCGGAACATGTCGATCGAAAATATCTACAACGGTCTTATTAAAACTAGAGACTATTTCATTAATGTGTAAGTCAGTGTTAAAATGAAGAGACGCTGCTAAGTCATTTGCCAAATCCTGCAAATTTAATGATTTCCATTTCCTCTTAAAATACACCCGATCAGATACTGGTTGTGATTTGGAAGGCAGCATAATAAATAAAATGGGAAAGTGATCGGGAAAGAAGGAGTATGTGTTGTCTGTCGTTATAGTTGAAAGTCTATTATCGTCTTACCTCGTGATGAGTAAATCCAAGGTATTACCATGCTTATATGTAGGGACAGTAACTTGTTGTTGTAGTAAGTGTTCATTTAGAATTTCCTTAAAAATAATAGATGGACTGCCATTTTGTCTGTTCACATGGATGTTAAAATCACCAAGGATAAGAACTTATTATTCAGTAATAGCAATTTATCCAAATAGTTGGTAAAATGAACAAAAAAAATTTAAAGCTAAGGGAAGATGAGCGATATATCAGAATATATCTTAAGACCATAAGATAAATGAGTAAAAATCATTTCCAATGATTCAAAACTCCAATATGTATTCACATTGGAAAAAGCAGGCTTAAGACTTGAAAGATAAAGGAGGCCGATACCACCTCCTCTTGAGAGGCGAGGGAAACTTTTAAAATCATAACCTTCAGGACACATCTGGTAATCACAAAATTCACCTGCTGTAATCCATGTTTCAGTGATATGATAAAACAATTGCTGAAATCATTTCAACAACTAATTCATATATGGCATTTTCCTTACCATTGATGGACCAGGGATTTATTAATTCACAAACTAATGAAGAAGTGTCCAAGGACTTAGTCTTATGTCAATCAGATAAAGGGATAGAAGAGCTATTGTGTAGAAGCTTACAATTTCTAATAGTTAACTCTGTTTTATTATAGCCATGTTCATTTATAGCAATTTATCCAAATATTTGGTAAAATCAACAAAAAAAACTTTAAGGCTAAGGCAAGATGAGCGATTATCAGAATATATCTTAAGACCATAAGATAAATGAGTAAAAATCATTTCCGCTGATTCAAAACTCCAATATGTATTCACATTGGAAAAAGTGGGCTTAAGACTTGAAAGATAAAGGAGGCTGATACCACCTCCCTTTGAGAGTTCCCACCTTTTCTTAAGACATTTCTTTTCCAATGAAGATTGCTATTTGTCAAGGGCACGTGAAATAAAAATAGAAGTTCCGTAATTTCGCAATGTATAGCCACTATTTATTAGTTTCCTAACATCTCACATAGTTTTACAACGAACAAGAACTGTTCTAGATTTGCCATCAAAATACTTACCCATTCGACAAAAATCATCTATATCAACTGTATCCTGATTGATATACTTTGAAATGTTTCTTACATGAATCAAATCATTCTCATCTCGAGATTTCTTGTCGCCTGCTTCTTCTATTACTCCATCAATACGAAAACTATAAAGATGTTCACTGTCATCAGTACGTAAAGCCGTTTGATAATGTGAAGACATTTACTAATTTCATCCATTCTTGAATTTAAATCATTTTAAATTTGAGTGATTTTTGCCTTAAATTCTTTGAGAAATGTGTTCTCAAAAAGCCTTGGTGCAGGATGACATGAGTCTCAAATCCAAATAATACTTCCAAATTCATTTTTCTCATTTGCTTTAGAAATATTACTAATGGCAGTCTTGGAAAAGCCAAAACACGTAATATGAATTGATGCATTACACATTGCACAGATTAGAGTATCGTTGTTTGATATTACTAGAGAGCAACAAGTACACAACCGACTCGAAGCGGACATTATTGTTTCCCAGATATAGAAGATAAAATAATATCCATGCCTGCAACTGACAAACCCAACCTACTTCCTCCTCGCCTTTGCAATGTCTGTTCGTTAATACAGAAGATTTGTGCTGTTAATTAAGTATTTATTTCTTAATTGCAATAGTAAAATATTTTTATTCCAATTTCTGCCAATGTATTATATTTCTATAATTTACAGAATTGTGATGTGTACATTTGGGATTTAACAGTTTAGTTTTTAAATTTACATGTGATTCATATTTTTGTATACTTCAAAAATATTTTCTCAAAAATTTTTGATATTATTACTAAGATAAAGTTCTAACTAAGATCTGTGTGCTTATCAGGCCATAAGATAGATAACCTGAAAAATATTTGCTTTAAATGGAAACCCAGGGTTGGAACAATGCCGTGCTTTATATCGTGCTGTCCGTGCCGTGCTGTGCCGTGCCCGTGTTTATTTTTACAGACAATTTCGTGCCGGTGCCGTGCTCGTGCCAACAATAAAATATGTATGAAACATATTTGTTATTTTGATTGTATAAATCTATTAATTTGCATATTGAAATCATAGAAAGTTTTCTAGAACAATTTCTTGTATTGAAAATATTTTTGGCCAAAAACATTTCATTCATAGGATTTAATATAAAATGCCTCCTTCATTAATTGAAAAATTTGAATTTTTTTAAATGACGTGCCGTGTTTTGCTCGTGCTCCACTACGTACTTTTGTGCTGAAAAATCAAGCGCATTTAAGCGTACACAAATTATAATGTGTATGGAATATCTCTACATTATCGAACATGTGCAGTTATAAACAAAGACATTTATTTAAAAGAAAATGCAATTCACCTTTGCTTAACTATAAAATTAGGTCAGCTTTTTAAAATAAAGTTCGTCTGCTGTTTTCTGAACAATTTTGACAATTACATCTGGGGAAATTTCCTTGAAAACAATTTTGCATTAAGATTGCGTTTGTAATCGTAATTTATTTTCTGAAATGATGAACTTTTTTAAATAACAGGTATATTTATAATTTTCATAATTTTTTAGCACAAAGTTCTTATATTCCATTATCACTTTTGCATCTAGTATTTAATTACAATCGCATAATTCGCAATATAAATTAGTCACTAAAAGAAGACTTATCTGTTAGCTTTGTAAGACTTACCTTCAAGATAATAAACAATAAATGGAACAAAAGCATGTACAAAGTCTATTATAAGGAAAAGTTTTGGCCTTATCTCAAGAACTTTGCAATCCAAATGATTGGTATCATGTAAGATTCACAAAAGCGAGTTACTTGAGCATGATTACTTCAAATTTTATGGAATATAACCTCACTCACACAACATTTCTTGTTTAGAAAAATAAAATTTTAAATTGCTCATTATAGAGGTTTTGCTATACTTAAGTGTTTCGTTCCCTTGAGCACGACCCAGGATTATCTAGGAACAGACAGCTGNCACCTTTGCTTAACTATAAAATTAGGTCAGCTTTTAAAATAAAGTTCGTCTGCTGTTTTCTGAACAATTTTGACAATTACATCTGGGGAAATTTCCTTGAAAACAATTTTGCATTAAGATTGCGTTTGTAATCGTAATTTATTTTCTGAAATGGTGAACTTTTTTTTAAATAACAGGTATATTTATAATTTTCATAATTTTTTTAGCACAAAGTTCTTATATTCCATTATCACTTTTGCATCTAGTATTTAATTACAATCGCATAATTCGCAACATAAATTAGTCACTAAAAGAAGACTTATCTGTTTGCTTTGTAAGACTTACCTTCAAGATAATAAACAATAAATGGAACAAAAGCATTAGAGGTGTGCGCGGTGCGGATTCGACCGCGGTGGCCGCGGTTAACCGCGGTGCGGAGCGGGTGCGGGTATAGAAATTAGGCTTGGGGTGCGGTGCGGTTAAACTGCAGGAGCCACGTGCAGTGTCCGTAGCTTCCAATTTTTACAAACCAATCAAATTTTGTACCGCCACCTAGGGATAACTAATGTTTTGAATATATTGTTTCTTTAATTATATCGATTTACTTCGTTGAAATTAAATTCAAAGTTAACTGATTATTGTTTTTTGCGGTGCGGTGCGGTTGCGAGTAGATTCCTTGCGTTGCGGTTGCGAGTAAGAAAATTCGCTTGCGGTGCGGATGCGGATACATGAAACTGTATCCGCGCACACCTCTGAAAAGCATGTACAAAATCTATTATAAGGAAAAGTTTTGGCCTTATCTCAAGAACTTTGCAATCCAAATGATTGGTATCATGTAAGATTCACAAAAGCGAGTTACTTGAGCATGATTACTTCAAAATTTTATGGAATATAACCTCACTCACACAATATTTCTTGTTTAGAAAAATAAAATTTTAAATTGCTCATTATAGAGGTTTTGCTATACTTAAGTGTTTCGTTCCCTTGAGCACGACCCAGGATTATCTAGGAACAGACAGCTGGGTATGAATATTTGACGGGGCTTGGCCAATATGAAAGTATGACACTAAGGGAAGAACCTGGAATGACGAATATTAAAAATAATTATAAATTTTGTATGCAAGGCTAATAGAAATATCATTAAACATGCTGCAGCTACAGTAATCAATATAATTTTGTATTAGACTATTTAAGTGGGTGAATCAGTTATTAGCAGTGAACCAGACATAATCATACTGTGTCAAATGCACAACACGCAACCCTGGTTGAACGTGTTTATGGGCCTGCTATATTGCAAAGGGAGCCCATCAATGCTAAACAAAAGCTGTGGAATATGGGTATTATTTACTAATGCCTACGAACCAACAAGAAACATAGTTTCTTAGTCAGCCTTAATAATAGCTGAATACGGTTAGGTGAAACATGTAGTTATTAGATGTAAGTTCGTGTACCTACTTAAAATATATTTCTTATTGCAATTTATATTGAGCTGAGATGAGGTTTTACGTCTATCCTCTTGCTATGGCAATAAAAAAATTTAATGTTCATAATTATAAATCTTATCATTTTTTCTAAATGTGCGCCATTTTGGATTTAGATAGTTATTTAGGTGGAAACACGGGGCAAACAAAATTAACAGCACTTGCTCTGCTTTTTGTTATTCGTGAATAAAATGCTTGCAAAGAGAAAATTGTTGCTGAGTTTAAAAGTCGATGTCCACGGAAGCTGTTCAAGGAAAATTTTCTTTCCTATTGAAATGTTTTTATAAATAGTTGTCTTTGATTAAGTAAATAATTCTTTGGATGTCTATTACATTTTATTAACTTTGACAAAGACATTTGGCCTGGATTTAGTACATAGAAATGTATTGCCCTAGATGAACTTTCATAAGGTTAAGTAGTGATATGCCCGTGCCCCTCCGTAGTCTGATTTCTGGATCCATCCCTGGGATGACTTGGGTGACAAATAAAATTTATGTTGGGTAATATTTCATTCTTTTAAGTCTATTTGAAAAATAGACAACAGTTTGGCTGCCTTTGTACCAGATTTGGCTTTTGTGTTTTATTTACAATTTTATGTTTATTGTGCACAACAACACAACATTTTGTGTGGATTATAAAAATTTACAGCTATGCTTTGATGCAAAAAACCTAATCAATGTATTATTTTGTTTTATTTGCAAATTTAGTAACTGCGATGTATTTATGTATGTCCAAATTTGACAATGCAAAGTTTTACAGATAAATACGTTTGATTTCAGTTTAAGCTATAGCATACTTGCAAAACATATTGTCACTAGAGCTTTCTATCTTCAAAATTATTTAACACAATTTAAAATGACTCTAAGTCAAATTGAAATTTTTCCAAAATAGAAGTTCACCCTAGGGCCATTCCATGTAACTAATGTAGCTTGTCTTACACAAATGATTTTGAAAAATATGGTTTCATTCTTTATTGCAGGGTTTTTCTATTTTGTTACAAAATTTCTTGACATTATAATTAGAATCATTATCATAACATAATTTTCCTCTCACCCGCATGAAGATTGCTGGAATGTTTTCAGGTCAACGGCTAGAAATACCAATACCATGCAAGAAATGCTCATCATACCTCGCCCAGTTGGAACTACGTAAACTGAGAACAGACTGAAGCATCTGGAAAACATAATTAATGAATCTATGGAAAAAATTACAATTAAGGGCCTAGGCTCAATGTGATTTGAGCATGGGTTACCTAAAATGAATAAGATTTTCTAAGGAATAAATATTTTAAAGGAAGTTCAGTGCTTGCGTATTATTTCTGTGATTATACAAATCCATTTGATACATAATCGGTTGTGAGAATCCGTACCTACTATTTTAATCCCACGATGATGGAGCTAATAGTAATGTAAAGAAATTATGAAGCAAAATAGAAATTCACTGCAATAAAACACCGTAATATTTTTCAATAACAGTTTGTAAAACATGTTTCATATTTTACATGGAATTGCAAAAAAGTTATTTTCTATATTTGATTAAGAGTTAAAGCAAATTTATTGCGCAATATTTTTATACAAAAAAATCTACAAACTAACAATGACAAAAAATTGAGGTAGATTAATGTAAAAATAAAACAGTATAGTACAGCTTTATTTTTCCATTGTATTGTCGTTTTTGAATTCTCCAATATTATCTTTTTTGTAAATTGCTTTAACAAAATAATTAAGAATTTTAAATATTTAAATTATATGATCCTCCATTTAATTAAATGGTATATAGCTTTGTATTTTTGATATCATCTTATATCCAAAAATCATCTTTCTCATTACTGTATTATTATCTCATTAATCAATCGTAATTTATTGCCAATGTTGCTACTCTATGTTATATTTTTATGGAATATTACAACGTTTTCTTTTCTACTGCTTAGCATAAGAAAATGTATTTATTCTATGATTAATGCTATTTTGGAATTTTGCTATTTACCATGTAACTTAGTACCGGTTGCTACTTAAAATTGTTACAACAGGTTGAATTGTTTCATTTTTTAACTGTCGCGTTTTGAGTGGTAAACATCGAATGTGGTTCACTCTTCAAGTATCATCTGAAGTTAGTTATTGTTCATTTGTACATAATTTTTCTTTGCAGAGTTTAAATTTAAGAAACTGAAGTATACAAGCAGATTAAGATTCCCTCAGAAACAGAATTAATACTGGCTTGAGAAAAAAAATTTTTAATTGCATTGTTAAAAAAAATTTTTTTAAATTTTCAAAAACGCATTATGAAATGTTTCTTTACATGCATGATATTGCGTTTTGTTCTTAACTATTCGTAATTAGTGTTGCATAACATTCTTGACATTGGAAATATTCAAAGCCTTAGGCAATTGAATGAACCAATTATTGGCGTTATGAGTAAAAAAGAGAAAACGTTATTAGTTAAGAGATTTCTTTGAGCCTCCTGCCTGTCACAATATTTCAATAAGTAAGTCTATCATGCTTGTTCTCTATAATAGTAATTTAATAGGAGCTCAGCCATGTTTCGTCTTACTGCAGCACTAGTCGGCATTCAATTTCTTTCATTATCTATATAGGAATCATCTCTACTTGGCTTGCAAAAAAAGGAAGAAGAAATGTTTCAAAGCATGTGGTTGAACATCAATTAATATTTCTAAATCTTACAGCAGATGATTAAGAACATTAAAATTAATCAAGAGAATTGGAATTCGGTTTTTGCCAATCTTTCATTGCCTAAACATTTAAATTTCTCATTTCGAAAATACGTTAGAAATTTCTGTTATATCATTTTTTATAATCTAGACCCAGTACTGTAGCAGTTTATTAAGATAGTGCTTAATCTGGACCCTGTCAGAAGAAAATCTTTCAAAAACTTAAGTTCAATATCTAACGTGAATTTTGTAACAAGATCATGCTGTTTTACTGATGTGGCGGAAATCTTTTCCAAACGCAGTTTCCAGAGCTATTTTGAATCATACTCTACTAATTAAGAAAGAATTGTGAGAATTCTAAAATATATTTAGATTTTAAATAACAAGTTATAATTGACAATACTTTTTTTATTCTTGGTGTGTTTATATTATCTTAGTCTCCAGAAGTTTCCGTGAATCGCAAAGTTTTTGAAATCAATTAATTAGTGATGATAAATGCCTTAAAATTCCAGCTTTCTAAATTTTGAAAGCATCCCCTACCACAATCGCTTAAGAAAGATAGCAACGTGGCACTTAAAAATTCAATACCGCTGCTTACAATGAATTTTATAATGCGCATTACTGCTTGTCACTTATTACATATATCAATGTTATGACTTTTCCCCAGGTCTATATAAATACATGTAGCTGGCTTGACATAGTTACCGATGCATATAAAATGCGCTCAATTTCCTAATTTTTTTAATTAAATGCATTGATTATTATTGAAATTCAGTAAATGTTGCTGAGTTGAAAAAAAAATTAATTTTTTAAAAATGCAAAGTAGTGCTTTTTTCCTATTGATTTTTCCTGTCAGAAATGAGTAGTGGCAGATGTTAGTATTATTAGATTATTCGTTAAGAAATTAAATATTTCAATTTTCAATCAATAAGATATGTTCTTTCCCAATTCGGTTATCTTATCCAGTAAATCCGATTTGGGTTATTTTGCCATTGTATTGACTGATGAATCAAAAAAAATGAAAGCAATCTTTTATCTAAATTCTCAAATTCTACTAATGTATGGGGTTTAATTAATAATATTGCACATAAAATCATTAGTATATATATATATATATATATAATATATCGTTGGCTCTGCACAAATGGCTTATTTTGGATAAAATAGAAATAAATATGATATAAGTGGTTTCGAAGGGTGAAAAATCTTGTGGTTTAATTTATTTTTCTCTTATTGCATTTCTGTTCAATATATGCAGCAGTGGTGTAGTGGTAGGGATGCAGCCCTCAAGCATGTAATGATCAAAAGCCAATTCAGTTATTAAATTCAAATAAATAACAATAAATTTTGCTATTTTAAGCCAACCCTATATTCACTATTAAAACTCAAGGAGGTCTACATTCATTCAAAAGATGAATGAGGAATTTCAACTTTCTTTAACTTTAAATAGACTGATGTAGATTTAAAGAAATAAACAATTTATCCACGTTTTAAACAATTTTCTTCAAATTCATTAAGAAATATCTATTTTGGATACCTTCGTGAGTTATAAGAAGCCATTTAGCATTGAGCAAAAAATGATTGGGTTGCTTAAGAATAAAAATGAACCTAAAATTTTAGCCTACATTTTAATGCTTAGCGAAGAAGTGAGGGATATCAATGAATTTCAAATTTTTGAGACGCTAATGGCAAGTATTTCCTAATAAAATCACGCATTGTACATATTACCTGTATATGTGGCAATCTCGTATACAGGGTTATACAGGGTCCTGAATCTTAGATGAATTTCAGTAGCAAAGTGTGTTAAAAATTAATTAAATAATTTCATTTTTATGAGCTGTTGGTGTTCTTAGCTATATAGTTCAGAGAGGTATATAATCTCCCATGAGTAGTTTATCTCCCTAAGCCTCTTGGTTACGGATGTAACCAAATTCATAGAAGTTGTTCAAAGGATAAGGCCAACCATTGCTGAATATTTATATATATATATATATATATTATTCTTGCATCTCACAGCTTTATGCTGGTATCCCTCTCAGCTTGGGGAACTCACAAGTTCCCAGGGAGTCTGAGAGCTTTCTTCACGACTCTAGCTGCCTTCTGTGCTACCGCTCCTCACCACTTTGGTACTCCTAACTCCTCCAAATATCTCTTATGCTTCTTACTCACTGCTCCTAGTGCGGCTACTACTACCGGGACTACTTCAACCTTCTTTAACTTCCACAGCCTTTCTATTTCCTCTGCCAACTCTCTGTTTTTGTCTATCTTCTCTTTCTCCTTGCTTTCTACATTTCTGTCCTTTGGTACTGCTATGTCTATCACTGTTCCTAATCTTTTCTCTTTGTCTACTACTACTACTACTAGCCTCCATGCTTCTATCACCTTGCTTGTCTGTATGTTGAACTCCCACAGTATCTTAACCTTATCATTTTCTGTGACGACCTGTGGCTTGTGCTCATACCACTTGTCTCCTGCTTCTAACCCATGCTGCCTTCTCAAACTCCAGTGTACCATTCTTCCCACCTTGTCATGCCTGAACTTATACTCATTCTGCGCCAACTTCTCACACCCTGCTATCACATGATCTACTGTCTCCGCCTCTTTCTTACATAGCCTACACTTACTTCTACTCTTCTGTCTATATGCTTCTTCACCCAGTTTGTTCTTATTGCTTGCTCTGTGCTGCCATTATCAGTGCTTCTGTTTCTCTCTTTAGTCCTGCCTTCTTTAACCACTTGTTGCTCTCTTCTCTGTCACACTTTTCTGTGTTCCTCCAGTATTCTCCATGCATTGCTTTCTGCCTATACCTTGTTTGTCTCTCTGATTCCATCTTACTCTGGTATACCTTCTTTCCTTCACTCTCAGTTCTTATCTTCTTTAATTCCTTAGTGACGTCCAGTATTGACCCTCTAGGTTGTGCTTCTACATACTACTTAATCCTTTAGCCCTAGTGCTTCTGCTTCTACAGTTTCCTCTACACTTAGCAGTCTTTTCCCTCCCTTATGCCTTGCCATCTACAGTCTATCTACATCTCCATTTAAGTTGAATGCTCTCTCTGCTGCTAATATCTTCCTTGTCTCCGTGTCTAATTCTCTCAGTTCATTCTTGTTCCACCTAACTATTCCTGCCGAATAACTCAACACTGGTATCGCCCATGTATTTAATTGCCTTTATGCTGTTCTGTCCATTCAATGCTGCTTCTGTAGTACCTTCCTTACTCTCCTCCTTTATTTTTTTCTTAACCTCGTCCTCATTTCCTCATGATCTGTTCTATCTTTCTCTATCACACCTAAGTACTTGTACCCCTCTTTGACTTCCTCAATCTTATCCCCACTGCTGGTCCTCAAACCATCTCCATCTATACACTTTCCTCTGGTCATTGTCACTGTCGCACACTTTCCTAATCCAAATTCCAACCCAGAATCTCTGCTTGCCTTCTCCAATGTCTCCACTTGCTTCTGCAACATCTTCCTTGAACTAGCATACATCTTCAGGTCGTCCATGTACCACAGGTGACTCACTACTCTACCATTCTTCTCCATCTTGTACCCTATGCCTGTCTCCTTTAACTTTTCTGTGATGGGGATTAAGCTAACTACAAACAGTAGTGGTGCTATGCTGTCTCCCTGGAATATGCCTCGCCTAAACCTCAACCTGTGTCCGTGTATCTCAGTCTGCCACTTTCCCCTCTCCCTCTCTAGAAACTCAACCAATTTCCGTGAAACTCCATTGGCCTCTAACGTCCTCAATACCCACCTATGTGATATGCTGTCATATGCCTTCCTGTAGTCTATCCATGCCATTGC
>CABFPE010000187.1:246314-263034 GCA_900660155.1 Hofstenia miamia
TATATATATATATATATATTTATATGAAATTTCAACTGGGCCCCACCTCAGATATTCTGCCCCCCCCTGGTGCCTCCCCTAATTCAATATTGTTGGTACGCCACTGATTAAGTGAAAATGAATTAGACATTTATTAACACGAATTTTAATTCTAAGTGATTGCAATTTTCTTAAACATGCAATTTTGAATTTTTCAAATGCAAGCACAACAAATAATTCAGATATTCTGCCCCCCCCTGGTGCCTCCCCTAATTCAATATTGTTGGTACGCCACTGATTAAATGAAAATGAATTAGACATTTATTAACACGAATTTTAATTCAAAGTGATTGCAATTTTCTTAAACATGCAATTTTGAATTTTTCAAATGCAACCACAACAAATAATTCTTTCTTAAGTCATACCTCATACAAATTTTCAGAATTAATAAGTTTATTACCTCTATGATGTATTCTACATTCAAAAAATTACTTTAATAGTTCATTATTTGGAAAACTAAGCGAAAAATTTAAACCTCAACTGCGTATGTTATTTAATATGAGATGCTGATAGAAAGTGTCAATATTTAACAAAAACTGCTATATTCGAACTTCAAGTTTGGTCCAAATTTTACTTACCTTGTTGTCAATAATGGCATTAACTAATCAGTGATCTATGATTGCATTGCAGTATTGATTTGCTTAACCGGCTCCATTCAGCCATGAAAGAATGGAGTTCACTCTTGCTATGCATTAAGTGAGGTCACCGCAAATTGAAATGCTATACTCCTGACATGTTGAAATGAATGAAATAATTGAATTAGTAGGAGGTAATTTGAGAAATTACAGCAATTGCGATGTTTGATGACATGCATAACCCAGCACTAAATTCTTGGAAATTGTCATATCCATGCATAACAAGTTCGATATCGGAGGTTTTTGTTCAACACAGGCGAATGCATTTATTGAAATCAACGTAGCAATATATAAAAATCAAGTTCTGGATAAATCATTTAAAAACACAGGGTATGGTAAGAAGTACTGCATAGCAACTATTTTACCCTTTCAGAACTGTGTCCCCATCTGAGGACATTACTGTTACTATGTTGTTATTTTCTATCGCGCCTTTGAACAGCTACATTTCGTCGTTCTATTAACCAATCAAGTCTTAAATATCGTAATAACCTTACTGTCCTGCGTTTGTACATGCATTACTCCACTATTTGTTGTTGATTTTAATATATAATTGATCATTGTTTGTGACAGCATAATGGACATACCAACGCGAGCAGCATGCAAGGTAAGTTGCACATATTTACATGCAATACATGTTTTTAAATCAATTTTTTATACACTCCAAATAATAAAAAATTAATTATTCATTCGAATTGATTAATACATGGTAACCTATAGAAAGATTCTCCTCAAACGAGTACACCAGTTTTTACCAATGAAATTTAATGAAAAGAATAATTTTTCTGGTACTCATTTCAATGTTTAAGAATGTACTGTGATTTTCTTCAAAGACTGTCATATTCGCTCTTACATGCAAACAATGCACCAAAAGTCAGACGATCATTAACCCCATTAGCTAAAAAGTTCTAAAGAAAAAATTTGTTGTTCAACAGCCCAGCGATTCGTCAAGATATGATAATATTGTTCATTATCCTGAGCATGCAACATCAATCAATATTACAATACATATTTTAATGGTAAATCCACGGTTAGATGTGTTAAATGCAATGTATTACTTTGCTTGCAGCAACAAAATTGCTTTTTGGGCTACCATACAAAAAAATTACCTAAGATATTTATTAACTACTCATGCATTATATTTGTAATGGCTACTTTCAAAACATATTTTGATGCTCTAGAAATTTTCTGTTTTTATAGTTAAATTACATACATTGAGACCCTGTGTCCACATTTGGCGACACAATTATTAGAACTCAAAATGAGTGTGTGCTGGAAACTTTTTGTGTATAGGTCTTGATTTGCATAAATATGTGTAACATAAATTTCTGACGAAATATATATCTTCTTTCAAAAAAACTTGTGTCTGAAAGGGTTAAAAGAAGAAAATACATAATATTTTAGAATTTTGATTAATGACTTTTAGTAATATCTTTCCAAATTCATCAGCAAGAAAGTTGCCAACCTTGTACTCTGAAATATATCGTCATATTTTCCCATAATGTTCGGACGTTATAAATATTTTTACAATTTTTGCATTTGTGTGTTAATCTATTTTTTCTGTACTCTGGTCATTAGAGAAATAAATTCATTATTATTATTATTAATGGATCTATGTCTCACCTCCTCACTTAAATTTTGTATTATTTTTAACATCAAGCAAAATTTCAAAAATAATTATTTTGGTTTATAATTAATTAACAGCAAGGATATTTAAGTTATCCAGCTTGTCTTTAGTCGTTAAATGTGACATTATGCATAAAACATTTATTGCAATATCAAATGGAATTAGCAAGCAGCAATTTTCTGTGCTTCTCTCGACACTTAGTCACGACTACTTATGCTTTGTCATATAGTTCTAAGAAAACAATTTGACCAAAATATTTGGGTTATATACATTTGCATACGAAGAATATGACTGCGGGCACTTTCTTAAACTCAAGAGAAGTAAATGTATCTTTCTTGACTTGGGCAAACAATCTTGTTACTTATACCATATGTCATGCATGTTCATCAGGTTTTTAAATTATGTCGCTTTTTAATCTCTGGGATTATGCGAGGGTTTGAATATGGTTCCACGATAATAATGTATGTTTAGTACACTATTTTACGTTAAATATAGTGGTGCAAATTGTGTGCCAGTAAATTTTTAATACGTCATCATCACATATTTACATACACATGTGGTAAATACTCAATGCGGATAATATTTGTATACAACAAATAGAAATGTATTTAAGACGTCCGGTTCTGCACCTAAAAATATTAAGAAAATTTTACAAAATAAGGTGTATTCTTTTACTGTGAGTTCATTTCACTTCATGTATTGAAAGATAAGTGTACAAATATTGATAAACTTAAGTTTACTTTGAAGAACATCAACACCACTTCTCACCACAACGTATTTTTGTGCTAACAAAACATTTGAAATAACTTAAGGTGAATATAGTAAATTTATAAACAAGTTTATTTTTATTGCTAAGGATAAAAAATATTTCTAAACATCTTTGGTATCACTTCACAAATCAATGACTCGTGAATCCTTTTCTTTCTAAAATACTTGTATGCGAGAAATGCAGTATAGTCTGTCCTACAGCGAATTTTGCAAACTGGCTTTTGCTAAACGGCACCAAAGCTTTGTTCATTTTGGAGGATCATGAGATACTATTTAGGTGGAACTATGCCATATTTACAATAGTGATTTACAAGATCTTTAAATGACAGTGAAAAGATTTAAATTTTGTTAAATTATTTATCTATTACAAAGGCCTGCTACATGGAAGGCCGTGAGACCACCGATTCTAGAGCATCTGCTTATAAAATTAATCTTTGCAATATTTTGCAAAATTTTTCATGATGCAAGTGTGAATATATATACCCACAACCCGTGTTTATGTAGTATACAACATTATTTCAGGTTGTCGTCGTGCTCAAATTATGTTGAAAATTCTAGACATAGTTACTGTTAAATCTTCATTAGACTTCAATTTTTTTCTTAGTTTAATTTTACTTACTACTAAAAATACAGATTTAATATTTTCAGTGGCGCACGCAAGGGGGCATCGTGAAATTTCCCCCGTCAGGTTTTCAAACGTGATTATGACTGGATAAATCAAATAATGTTTCGTAAAAAATGAAAAATTTAAAATCTATGCTCATGAAATGCATTTTTAGGGTCACTTACTGAATATTTTTAAATTTTTTCGGTTTTGGTCATGACTAAGATATGTCCCCCAGTCAAAAAATCCTGCGTACGTCCCTGAATATATTATGTATAATTACTTTTTCATTATCTATTAATAAGCCTTAGAAAATCTGCATAAGGTAGAAAGTGAAAATTAAATATTCAAAGTTGCATACGAAAAGTAAGCAAAATTCGCATTTAAATGCCATTAAGAAAACATTTAAACCCTTAACGAGTAATCGTCGGAAAAAAAATACTATCTAATATGCATTGATAAACGCCCCTATCAATAGATAATCTCTGCTGCACGTTCATAAAGTTGGCTCTAGTTCCAAGACGGAAATTGGGATTAGTTTGAAAATCTAAATGAATCTAAATTACACTAATATATATCTTGAGATTTATTTTCATAAAGATCTATGCATTACTTTATGAGAAATTTTGCTTACAAACAGTTAAACAGACAGACAAAGGTGAAAATAGCGTCTCCTTGAAGTTAATAAATAAAAATACCAATTAAGAGATAGGGATGGACAAAAAGTGACCCATTATTGACTTCAATTTCAAATTTGCAAAAAAAATTGTTAAGAGCACCAAAATGGCATTTTCTCTGTGATAGTCAGACTGGTGTTAAAAAAGACCCCAACAAACGTTCAGCTAGTATATTCCAATATTTACACACATTTATAATATTTTAAACAGTGAATCTCGGGACTTAACTTAGACAAATTCAGGAAAAGTCCAACTTTAAGCTTTTGGGTACCAGTATATTAGGAGAAAATTTGTATTGAATATTGCTGGGATAAAAAAGACCCCAAACAGCGAGTAGCCTTTAATTATCATATTAGAATTTTTCTAAGAGAAGATCCCTTTGGGATTTGAAATAATGCGCAATTAATACACCACCACTTATTTACAGATAGTTGCTACCACTTTACCCCCTTGCCACATTACCCCGCTCTACCCTATTTCCTATCTTAAGAGATTTTGAGTCGTGAAGTGGTAATAATAAGACTTTTACGAGGAGAAAATTGATATAATGTGTCCTTCAAGCATCCATTATATTGAAAGTGCTACTTCATGGCTTAGAGATATTTGAAATCGCTGAAACTTTGCATTTATTGGCTAATGACACATTCATTTTTCCATATTGCAAATACTAAGGAAATAAATGAACATTTTATGCATAATTCAAATCCAATCTGTTTTTCAAATTTGCTTTTATGAAAAAAGTAACGCAAAAGTAAATAATAAAATTCACCATCCTATAGAAATTCGCACATCTATCTATCTTCCTGAAGAGAATATTACAATATTTTGAATCAAAACTTTATCATACTTTTATAAATCAATTCCTTACCTTGATTATTGGCCCAATTTGGTGTATCAAATACTGGCTTGTGGATGAGGTGTTTAATTGAATCGTTTTATATTTCCAAAATTGTAAATCACCGTCGCCAGACCGTGATTCCAGTAGGTATTTTAAAAGCGCTCCTTGTCTGCTATACTGCAAATCATGTAACATACAATGCTAAGAAAATATGCTTTCTTTAACATTTAAATGTGCTCACCCTAGATTTGAGGCAGATAATTCCGGCTACCAGGTAAAAATTCATAAGAAATTTTCGTAAGCCTCCATTATAAGAAGTGGAATTCCTTGCTAGGAAACTAGTTTCAACATGTATTAAAAATTTTGAAAAAGCTTGTACAGAATAATTTTGCTATAACCATGCTGTAACTTTTCTTAGTCATGTGTAAATATGTGTAATCATACTTTTGTAAACATCTCAAATATAATCACGTATATTTTAAAAATTCAACAAAGGGATGGATAGAATAGCTTAAGTATTATTAAGGTGAAACTGAATTAAAAATATAATACACATGATTAAGTAAAACTTAGAAAACTTCCCATTAATTTTTTGTGTAACAATGATATTGATTGACATTGATGCAAAATAATTTTTCTATTCTTAAAACGGGTATTTATGTATGAGAACTACATAAATTAACTTGTTTTGATTAATTAGGAATCATTTAAACGGATAAATCTTCAAATAGTTTAATGGTGTAATTTTAATAAAAAGCAATGTAATACATTAATCATAGAGCTTCTAAACTGTTTTTATGTTGTAGAAGACCGAATATATTTGATATACACAAGTAATAGTAAAAAATTAGGTTCTATGATGTGGTATATAGTTGATATGTACGAGAAAAATGGCAGACACTCTATAATCTTGTAGCGGGGGATGAGATGTTATCTCAGAATATCTATAGTTTAATGCATGAAAAAGAAATCTACATTTTTACGGAATTAGTACTTCCTTGCAATTACTCCACATTTCTGCATTTACAATTTTCGAGTTGGATCCAGTCAACTTGAGTTGTGTTAATTTGATGTTGATATAAATATATATATATATATATATGTAATTAAATTAGTATAAAAATTATGCTTATCGAATAAGTTACATCTCAATTTAGGAAATCACATGGATATATATCCACAATAGATTTCAAGGCGTTATTTTCATTTGAAATCAACTCTATGAATAAAATTCTTTTGTTCGCCGTTAAAGGCGCAATTTTTGTTTATATCATGCATGGTATTAGCAGTCTCATGTTTATTCCCTTTTAATTCAAATTTCTAGATCGTCACTTACATTGTTTTCGTTTAAAAAGGCTACAATAAAGAATTAAATCAAAATTTTGTCTAAGACTGAAAACTTTGCTAATGCTGTAGATGTAAAAAGCATGCTGCCAAATATACTTGTAATTATCATTACATGAATTGCAGATGCAATTTTGAAATAGTGGAATATCACTATTGCACAACAGGGGATTTATAGTTTTGTTCCTACTCAATAATGTGGAATACATTTGTTATAACTATAAGCAAATTTACAAACAACTGTGGCCCAAGCCGTTTCCATTATGGTCAAGTCGGCTCAAATGACTGACAAGGAATTCGAAAATTCTGATTGAGAAATATATTTACCAGATTTAAAAACTGTTTTCCAGCGTTTGTTAACTTAAGCATGACTTATTGGATCCATTTGCATCTCTAGTTAAAAGATGAACAAAGTAACGAGAGTATGCTGCATACCATGAAGTATGTTTAAACTCAAGTTTTTTGAAGCCATAATCGGACGACAAATGTGTATTATTCTCGCATGCGGATACCTTCTTTACTAAGCAAATGTTTTATAACTATCTAAATTTAGGTATGTGTTTAAGCGCCCCGTGGTAAAACTGTTATCATTGCTATGGTTACTGACATCTATGCCACCGTTTGCAAAAGATTTTGGTGAGAACAATGGACTCTCGAGAATAATGGATAGCTTTAGTTTGCAGGGAGTTTCTTTGGAACTTCAAAAAAACTGTCAAAAAGACAAAAACTTCCATGAAAGAGCATGTTTAGCAATTATTCACAACTGCCTTTCTAGACATCTGGAGAACAAGTACATTGTTCGGTGAGAAGTATTTGCAGCTGTTATATATAGTCCTATAATTAGACGTTTCTAATCATATTTTTTAATTGATACCTAATATCCTATAGAATATCAATTACATTAAGCACTGCTTTATGCTGGAATAGAGAAAGTAGTTTTGAGATACTTAATCGTAGTTATTGCTTCGCAGAATATTTACCATCTTGAACAATTTTATGATATACCCTATCATGAAGTTTTGTTATTATATATATATATTCCTTCTCGGAATGCTAAGACGTTCAGCAAACCCGTTCCTAATTTGTCAGACACCTATGAAAATGAGGAAATTAAAAATTTATGAATTTTTTATATTCATGTTAGACCATTTAAGGATAAAATGCGTTTTTGTTGCGACTAATATATCTTTGTATTCTCACGATTCATAATTTTTCGTTTGTTTTCTGCAATAATTCTCACATTTTGCGCTCATCTGGGAGCGCGCTGTTGTTTGTTCGAGTGTTTTAATGTAAACCTATTTTATTTGTAGTAATCTTGTTCTTTGTGAACAAAAGCTATTGCGTGAGTTTTTAAAGTTACACTTAATATATTAGTAATTTAGTTTCATAATATATAAATATTTGGAATTTCTTAAAATAAAATATCTTGACTAAGGAACCTGCAAAATACAGTACTTTTAATTCTATTCTAGGAGAATATTTTGTGAATATCAATTATTTGCAAAAATTTGATTTAATTTGTCGTGTGCACATTATCACAAAAATTCAAAAATTGAAATAAAAAACACAATACCAAAAACAGTAAATTATTAAATCGAAAATCGAAAGCGCAACTTCTCGCTCTGTAAGAAAATTCGGGATTTTGAGAGAACCCTTGCCTAATTAGCTTTATGCGAAAGAGAATTCTATCACTGATATATATATATATATATATATATATATATATATATAATAAACTTACACTATTTTTGAAAAGCTAAGGGAATAAACCAAACTTAATATATTTAAAAAAATCAGCTAGCAAAATCGTTGTTTTATAAAGTTGTTTTCCAATGTAAACTCAGATTCTAATGTACCCTTCTATATTATGCTCAGGACAGGTCATGCTATCAATTGCAATTTATTAAAATATTAAAGTTGCGGTCTTATATTAAGGCTTATGATTTCTGTCATTTTCCAGCATTCATCCAGAATACTCCCACTACTGCAATTCTAGTGACAATAAAAATATAAGTTCAAGAAATGATGATGAGTACAGAAACACACTATGTAGTTAGAGAAAAAGATTTGGGTGTGTGCTTCAATCGATTGAATACTTTTGTATGCAATATTTGAAACTGAAAACGTTCGGCACTGAAATGCAAACTTATTTTAGAACTTGAAAAAAAATGCATAATATAAGTAGACCATAAGGACCTTAAGGGAGATTCATCTAATCATGTGTTAAGCCTTTTTATAATCTTATAAACGGAACATGAAATTATAAAATTGGTGAAATTGGCGTGGAGTGATATCAGCAACTCTATTACATTAGAGTCAGGTAGTTACAAGAATTGTAAGCATTTCGTTTGGTTTTGTGTTTTAGTTGTAGTACCTTTAGATAAATCACAACGTAATGTCATAACAAACATATCGCTACGATACAGTCGCTTTTTCGCCGGCAGGCAAACGTTGTTTCAACTAAATTTCGAGATACAATCTATTCCATTCCGAAATCATTGATAATATTTTGCATAATATAGAGACAGTTAAAATTAAATAAAAATATCCACGTTTAAATTGATTAATTTTATACACACGTTTGCCTACTGTTATTTTATTACATGTTAATCAAAGGGAGTATCTTTTTTAGAATCTCAAACACTTAATATACATGACTCATATTTCCAGAGACTGCCAAAACAATAGATTGACTGCATGTGCTGTGTATTTGCTATTAATATCCACATTATCGGAAATGAAAGGGCTACATCTAGTGTCTTATCTACATCATTGACCACTCTGACTTTGTTGGTTTCAACAGAATAAAATCTGCGTAAGCCAATAATCCATTATTTCCTGATGAACAATACGTTCTATCAATTTTCCTAGAAATAGAAGATTTGAAATAAATAAAAAAATTACATTAATGCCATGTATTCGAATTATAGACTTTATTTTAGCAAAGTTATTTGATTATATATGTATATATATATATATATATATATACGAGGTTTGCGATTCTATTTGAAAGGAAAATAGAAACTTTGGATAATTGAACCCACATTTCTTTAAGTTAAGACTCTTGCGTTGTATTTAGGGATTTTTAGACTAAAACGGGCTATATTTGGAGACATAGGATGAACTACTTTTCTAGAGCTTGTTAGCATTGATTTGTGTGAAGGAGATAATAGAGGTCATGAATTAGCATTCTGATTAAGTCAAAAACCACTTCCGCAAATTTTGTTTTCAGTAAATTTTTGGGGAAATATTTTGACGTAATTATCTATTTGTAGGCGGTGTTTTTCTCCTTGATCTATATTGTTTTTGGTTTTATAATGTCTTAGCCTCGATTACTTCTAACGTTTTACAATCTCTGAATTCTGCCTCGCATGATCAAATTCAAATGTGAGATAATTTTTCATAAGAACGCTATTTTCTAAGCCCTTAGATCATTAAGGTGATTAAATGGAAAAAGTAGGGATAATATGTGATTTATCCCATGGAATTGTTGTCAACTTAAAGTTTAAAGATATTTCAAGTCCCTATAAGTTTCTTTAAATTTATCATTACAATTTAAAAATTTTAGCTTGATTTTTCAAACCATAACATTGGAAATGTTCCCTTCAAAATAAAATGAAATTATTGAAGATTGTCAATGAAACATTACTTTGCTTGATAATTTATGCTGAGTAATTTTGAACTTTCAGAATGCAATGCATTAATGGAACACAGAATTGATTTTGTGCTTTTGATACAAGATTAATAAACCATATACTCCAATGCAGCTCTTTAAAGGACCAAACTGATTTTTTTCTAATTATAGTAACATTTATAAAAATTCTTGAAGGAACTTGAAAAGTTTGTAACTGCTCCATGGGATTGATGTTTACTCAATGATTACTTTGCATTTGCTGTAGATGAGTTAATATTAAAAATGAAATGCTCCCTCTTAGCAATTTTTCATTTTAACTCGTAGCCAATTTTTCAATAAGTTGTGTAGAGACTTTTATAACTAGTCCCAATCTTATAGGATCATAAGAAAAAAATCTGAACCAGTCTCATTGAAACAGGGAACCCATAAATTTACATTAATTAACATATTTATTTTCAATTTAAAAACTAATTGAAAAACAAAAAGATGCATGCAATATATTGTGAGAATCTATATTTGGTTAAAATGTTAAGTTAATTTGCTTAAAACTACTTCCAAGTAAGCTCTAAGTTACAGGGTTTTCTAGTCTGTGAATAGAAGCAACTTCATCCAAGCATTGAGGTTCTAGAAACCTATATAGAACACTTGTAACTTTATTTGAAAGTAGATATGATACACAATTAAAGTTAACATTTTCTTCATTTAGCAATTCTGACTTATTTGGAATTATTAAAGATTTAGTGAAGGAAGAATACGGCTTGAGAAAAATTTACGGATTTTTAATTTTATCTTATGTCTTAAATGAAGATGAAAGAAAAATCTTACTAGTTTCAGAAGATATACTTCAGGTATAGTTATGTTCATATAATATTCCACTTTTCAAAATTGTACAAGTTTAAATGCATTTACGAAAAAATAATATAGTTTGTAAACGATGTTTCAATCAAATGAAAACATCATGATAGTTTTCAAAGTTTTCTTTGACAATGATTTATGAAGATAAATTAAGCTCTGTCCCAGTTAATAAGTAAACCGTTTTTCAGGAAAATGAGGTAGTATGATATAAACACGAGTATAAATTCAAGTTTTGATTTTCATTTTTTTTATAATATACACAAGATCCTAAACTATCTAATTTGAGCAGAAAACATGCTATTTACGCTATAATAAAACCCCAATTATTGATATAAAACTTTACTTATTAACTGGGAAAAAGTTTAATTAAAAATCATTATTGAGAAAAAAAGATCGATTTTCCAAAATAAAGAACATAATTTTTTCATGAAATCGTGAAGCTTTAAAATAATTTAAAAAATTTTTTATGTATTTTGGAATTTACAACTCGTGATGCAACTTTAGTTAATTGCCAAAATGATGGCCGGAGCTTCCGATTCTTCAAAGTTGCAATATGAAGNAATGAAGATGAAAGAAAAATCTTACTAGTTTCAGAAGATATACTTCAGGTATAGTTATGTTAATATATTATTCCACTTTTCAAAATTTTATAAGTTTAAATGCATTTACGAAAAAATAATATAGTTTGTAAACGATGTTTTAATCAAATGAAAACATCATGGTAGTTTTCAAAGTTTTCTTTGACAATGATTTATGAAGATAAATTAAGCTCTGCCCAGTTAATAAGTAAACCGTTTTTTAGGAAAATGAGGTAGTATGATATAAACACGAGTATATATTCAAGTTTTGATTTTCATTTTTTATATAATATGCACAAGATCCTAAACTATCTAATTTGAGCTAAACACATGGTATTTACGCTATAATAAAACCCCAATTATTGATATAACACTAACTTATTAACTGGGAAAAAGTTTAATTAAAAATCATTATTGAGAAACAAAGATCGATCTTCCAAAATAAAGAACCTAATTTTTTCATGAAATCGTGAAGCTTTAGAATAATTTAAACTAAATTTTTATATATTTTGGAATTTACAACTCGTGATGCAACTTTAGTTAATTGCCAAAATGATGGCCGGAGCTTCCGATTCTTCAAAGTTGCAATATGAAGTAGAGAACGAATTTTTTGAGCTTGAAGAGATCCTTGCTGCTGTTAGAAATTTAGCTGTTTGCGAAGAAACATCTGTAAGTAGTGAAATTGATTTAATTGACAAACTTGTTATGATGTAGGCAAGACTTAGATGATTTTTCAAATTGCTATTGCAACTACAACGAATATAATTACAACGAATTCCTCAAATTTATTTGTTAATCAAAGTTTAAAAACTGGTGATAAAATTAAAATAGTGTATATTTTAGGGTATATTAGCCAGGCATGGTTGTTTGGATATTTTGGAGAGATTGCTGAAAAATGAATCGGTGAGTAACCATCTAAAGGTGATAGCACTGGAAACACTTAGGACGATGATATTTAACGAAGAAGTGAAGCTGAAGTTACTTAAACACCATTCTGATTTAGTTAATTGTAAGTTTCTCTGAAATTTTAATACATTTTGACATCATCAGTGTACCAACCAAAATAGATTTTTGACCATATTTATAAAAACAATTTCTTATTGCAGATGGCATAGTATAAGCCCAATTGATTTGGATGCCTGATAACCGCCCATTGCCACTAAGCCTGACGTGTGTACTTTTTATTTTCTCTTCGCAGAATTCGGCCACCCTTTGTCATTATATTTGCTCTAGAGTCTCTTTGCAAAAAACAAGTGTATATTGTCCTTGTCATTTACTCTAGACCGGTGGTTCTTGAATGGGGTCCACATAAAACCTAGGTTTCCATTTAGTTTTACTGCGGCTTCACACAAAAATTGTAATTGGAGGTTCACGCTGACATTTTGGTAGTCTACAAGGCAATTCTAATTCTAAACGATTTTCGTTATTGAGAATGGAATTTCTACAGAAATTTGCACTATTTTAAAATACTAAAAGCAAAAATATTCACTCAGATGTTCTATTTTTTATAGAATTTAAGTAGAAGAAAAAAATATTTTAGTTGAGTTTTCCTTCAAAATAAATCATAATCATTTACTATATATTTTATATTAACAATTCGTCTACTATTTTATTTAGTCATTTTTTATGCGGGTAGGGATCCAGCTAAAAAATTAAGAGGAAAATAGGTCCATGGTTAAAAATGTTGAGAGCCATTGCTTTAGACTCTATTTACGAAAACAGATGTGTGCAGAAATTTTTTGTGCGAACAATTTTAGGGAAACATAAAAAAATAATTAATTGCAGTGCTTTAAATGACAGTTTATCCATATAGAAGAATTACTAAATCTTGTAGAAATATTGTTTCAAGATGTCATTTTCCAATTCCATTTCCTAGCAATTCCCTATATTTCATATATATATATATATATATATATATATATATATATATATATTAAGGACATGCCTGAATCCAGTATTCAGTAACATCGGCAATTACACAACCGGATCCGGATATTCGGTATCCGGTAAAATTTAGCTTGTTTAACGGATTTTGCCGAATAACATAATCTGAGATAAAACTTGAATTAAAAGTGGAATTTTGGAGGAAAAGTTATATTTTTTCCATGATATGGAAGTTGTCATATAAGAAAACTAGTTTTTCTGACATATCAGGACATAGTCTATTTAATATTGATTCATTTTCATCCGCAAGAGGTCAATATTAATTGAGGAATGAGGTTGTTCTTCAGTAGCAATTAGGGCAACCAAAAGTAATAAAAGTCACATTTTTTTTTGGTTAATTTTGTAGTCTGCTCAAAGTTAGATGATTTTCAGACCTGGGATGCAATTAAATAGAAAGAATAAAAAACCATGTATTTTTTTTTCAAAAACTGTAATATTTTTGGCTGAAATGTCATAAAAGTAATATTTTGCATAGTTTCGTTAAAATAAAAAATAAACTTAAAAATTAATGCTGGATTGTGACTGCTTTAAATCATTTGAACTTAAGCATACATATTTATTCAATTTCCTGGACTTACCCCCGATAAATTCGATTGCTAGCTAATTGTTGACCCACTGGTCGACGCGTTTCTAGGACTGACCTTGTTTGCTGGTAGCTGAAAAAATATTCAGGGAACTATATGCATTATTATTTCATGAATTTTGCAAGGCACACGTGTTTCAAAATTGTACCATGCGTATTCAGGCAAAAAATATGAGGGTTGACAATCTAATTGCTCCAATTAAGGCTGCTATTATAAAAAATCAAAGTTTGACAGAGTTGAAATTCCACCAGATCTTGTTATTACTCTCATACTTGTTCTTGGAAATGATACCTGTGAAATAATCTCCTATATCAAGTCACGAAAATATCTGCTTCACTGCATTAATGGCTGGAAATTTAATCAAGGAACATCGACTGCAGTTGAGAGATGTTTCTCTATATTAAGAGACCTTCTGCCTATGACGGAATTCTTAATCACAATAATATATGGAAATTTATGTGCTGTTATAATAATTTAGTGAAGTAGTTGCTTTAAAAAAATGACTTATTGTAATAAAATTTCTTGTATTTGTTTTATATCTTGTTCTCAGTAATAGAAAAACGTTTTATATAGCTTAAATGGATCAATTTAAGAAATGGATGGTTATATTTTAGGGCATATTTAACCTAATTCCGTCACATTTTGTCATAAAAATAAGGTCATATTTTGTTTTTTTAAGTCATATTTCTGGTTGGCCTAATAATAATTGAACAATATATTATCCAGTATCCGGTAAAGTTTCCTTTATATTCAAATCACTATCCGGATTCCATCCCTATCATATATATATATATATATATATATATATATATATATACAGTGGGTGCAAAAAGTATCCGATACAAAGGGAAAACTTTATTTAATTAAAGCCTATTCAACAAAATAACATGAAAAAACACTATTCTAATAAAATTTTACAGGGGAAATACAAATATCATATCAAAACAACAATATTATAAAATGTTGACTTGATATTTGTAATTTTGTAAAAGCTAAGGTTCAAAAAATATCTAACACATCGTAAAAAAAGTTACTCAATATTTCGTCATGTGACCTTTAGCAGCCAAAATTACTTCTACACTTTTGGAATACTTGTTCACAAGATTAGCACATATGCTAATAGGAATTTTAGCCCACTCTTCCTTGCATATTTCTTTTAATTGGATAAGATTTCTTGGATTTCTCTCCGGTACCCTCAATTTCAATTCCCGCCAAATATTTTCAATCGCATTGAGGTCAGCTTATTGGCTTGGCCATTCCAATAACTCAATATCCCTCTTCTGAAACCATGCAAGAGTTGCCCTAGCCGTGTGCTTTGGGTCATTGTCTTGTTGGAATGTCCAACCTCAAAGAGGGTTCAATTTTTCAGCTGACTTCACAATACATCTCTCAAGAATGACTTGATACATTTCGTAGTTCATCCTTCCTTCTATAAGTTCCAATTCTCCAGGGTCTGCAGAAGAGAAACAACCCCAAAGCATTATGCTGCCACTTCCAAACTTCACTGTTGGAACGGTATTCTTTGAGTGAAACGCAGAGTTCTTCTGTCTCCAAACACGACTGACACAAACAACTCTATTTTACTCTCATTTGACCAGAATATTTTATTCCAAAAGCTTGAAGGTTTACTCGCATTTTCTTCAGCAAAGTTCCGGCGGTTCTTTATGTGAATTTCCTTAAAGAGAGGGGTTTTCTAGGGGACCGAGAGTGGAATGCTTTCTTTCGAAGAACTGCCCTAATTGTATTCTTGCAGATATTTGTCCGAGATGATTGCAAATCCTTTTGCAGTTCAGAGTGAGTCAGTCGAGGATTATTTTGTACTTTTCGAACTAAATTTCTATCTGTACGGTCAGAAATTCTTGTAGGACGCCGTGAACGAGGCAGACTAGTCGAAAGATGGAAGGATTTCCATCTGCGAACAGTATCACCTACTGTCGAAATTGGAATATTTGACACAGAATGTAGGCCACATTCTAATGAAAATGTCAGGTAAGGATTTCTATAATGTTTTTTTGCATTCTAGAATGTTCTAACATTTTATGATTCTAGAATATTCCTTTGAACATAATGGATGAGAACTTATTGGCGAATCAAATTCTTTTTTTTACGATGTGTTGGATACTTTTTGAACCTTAACTTTTACAAAATTGCAATTTTCCAGTCATAATTTTATGATATTGTTGTTCTCATATGATATTTGTATTTCCCATCTAAAATTACATTAAAATAATGTTTGTTTATGTTATTTTGTTAAATGGGCCTTATTTAAACAAAGTTTTCCCTTTGTGTCAGATAATTTTTGCACCCACTATATATATATATATATATATATATTGTCGAAGCATCAAAGTTTTTGAGAACCTTCATTTAAATTAACATATTGAAATTGAGGGTTGACCAAATTTGAATTTAAATAATATTGATAACATATGTATTTGAATTTGGTAATAAGGAAATAATATTTTGTATTTTAATCGATAGTCGAGTGCATTCTCATGTTTTTGCATGAAATTGAGTATTTTAGGGGGCTAGTTAAAAGTTTTAGGCAGAGGGTGCGAACAGAAAATTAAATATACTTATGAGAACACATGATACC
>CABFPE010000187.1:293083-305812 GCA_900660155.1 Hofstenia miamia
TCAGGGCTGGAGTTTGGATTAGGAAAGTGTGCAGCAGTGACAATGACTAGAGGCAAGTGTGTGGATGGGGATGGCTTGAGGACAAGCAGTGGGGATAAGATTGAGGAAGTTAAAGAGGGGTATAAGTACTTAGGTGTGATAGAGAAAGACAGAACAGATCACGAGGAAATGAAGATGAGGCTAAGGAAAGAATACAAGAGGAGAGTAAGGAAGGTACTACAGAAGTCAGCATTGAATGGACAGAACAGCATAAAGGCAATTAATACATGGGCGATACCAGTGTTGAGGTATTCGGCAGGAATAGTTAGGTGGAACAAGAATGAACTGAGGGAATTAGACAGGGAGACAAGGAAGATACTAGCAGCAGAGAGAGCATTCAACCTAAATGGAGATGTAGATAGGCTGTACATGGCAAGGCATAAGGGAGGGAAAGGACTGCTAAGTGTGGAGGAAACTGTAGAAGCAGAAGCAATAGGGCTAAAGGAGTATATAGAAGCACAACCTAGAGGGTCAATACTGGACGTCACTAAGGAGTTAAGGAAGATAAGAACTGAGAGTGAAGGAAAGATGGAATCAGAGAGACAAGCAAGGTATTAGGCAGAAGACAATGCATGGAGAATACTGGAGGAACACAGAAAAGTGTGACAGAGAAGAGAGCAACAAGTGTTTAAAGAAGGCAAAACTGAAGAGAGAAACAGAAGCACTAATAATGGCAGCACAGGAGCAAGCAATAAGAACAAACTGGGTGAAGAAGCATATAGACAGAAGAGTAGAAGTAAGTGATAAGTGTAGGCTATGTAAGAAAGAGGCGGACACAGTAGATCATCTGATAGCAAGGTGTGAGAAGTTGGCACAGAATGAGTATAAGTTCAGGCTCGACAAGGTGGGAAGAATGGTACACTGGAGTTTGAGTAGGCAGCATGGGTTAGAAGCAGGAGACAAGTGGTATGAGCACAAGCCACAGGTCGTCATAGAAAATGAGAAGGTTAAGATACTGTGGGACTTCAACATACAGACGAGCAAAGTGATAGAAGCACGGAGGCCAGACTTAGTAGTGGTAGACAAAGAGAGCATTGTTAGGAACAGCTAGAGTCCTGAGGAAAGCTCTCAGACTCCCTGGGAACTGGTGAGTTCCCCGAGCTTAGAGGGATACCAGCATGAAGCTGTGAGATGCAATAATAATAATAATAAATAGACAAATAAAGATTAATTCAGTAGTTAAACAATCAATGCAGAAATGGAAATCCTTAATTATTAAATTTCATTTCCTAATGTTTATCATAACTTACTTGCAAGTTCAATTAAAATTTTAAATTTCACAGTTAGCTCAGACGACGACCGACTTTCAACAATGCGTTTTCACAGAATCTAAAAAGCTTATATTTCAAATATTTTGAAGATCCGATAATATATTTTCGTGGTGGTCTCTATTCATGCTGATAAGTTTTGGAAGTATTTTAGAAATAATCAATTTATTTCTGAGGTGTTTATAAGCACTAAAACTTTTAATGTTTAGATTCGATTTAATGTTGTTATTTGTTCACGGCCTTTCATCTATATAATTCTATAGTTATTATAAAAGTTACTGGTTGCATCACATTTAAGTATTTTTATATAGCATAACTATATGGTAATTGTCAACTAGGCTGCAACGCATTTAATGTTATACATTTAATTGCTGTAAATTTCAAGTCTTACACAATGATCAACTTAGTATCTTACCATGTTCAGATTGAAAATATTAATGCTAAGCTAAATTTAAACACTTACCTTCAAAGTTTTCGAAATATACTCTATCACCTGGTTTTGCACCATCAGGTGGTTCAATAAGTTCATCCATATCCGGTGACGAAGCCTCTATCAGCATTGCTTGAGACACGATACCTCTCATCATTTTTGGTTTCATATTACAATTAACGATAACAAAGCGATCATTCAGCTGAAAATTTTTTTCTGTTAATTATTAAATCTTAATCATAGTTTTTAATAACTCCAAGTTGAAAATTGTTAAAATCATTTCAAGGAACTTGGTCAGTTTAGTGCATTTATGATTATTTAGCAGAGGTTCTTAAAAAATCATTTATGTGCTTTTTAACCCTATTTCCATTAGAAATTTTTCCAAATCTGTGATAGTTTTTTCTAAGAAATTATAAACTCTCATATGTTACGATCTATTAAAGAAAAACTGAGCCAACAAAAATCCCACGCACGATAAAACAAAGGATAGAAAAATATATGACTATTTCTCAAAGCACTGCAAAAGCCGATCTTAAATGAATGGAACTCATCAAATGACCCTCACCTCAGCCGTGATAAGAAGTTGAGATTCCAGTTGTTTTCGCAGAATTCTGTTTCTTGGAAATTTGGTTTTCTAGTCGCTTTTGATAGGTGCAAAGTCTGGAGAACTTGCGGGCCACTGTAAAACCTGTACATTGTGGTCACTCAAAATTTTTTGTGTGTTGTTCGCGGTGTGAGGCGTTGCATGGTTTCTTCCAGTATCCAGCTTTAGAGGTAAACTCAGCAATGATGTTGCATAATTGAAAGTGAGGTTTCTTCCACAATTTTTTAGATGAAATACTTTGTAACAAATTTTTCCAAAAAATGATTTAGATTCTGAATTTGAAAATTTTTTAGGGGTTTTGTAGAGTTGCTCAAATTCTAAATCTGACATTTGCAACGGTGTACCTGTATCTGGAATACACTCTCGTCAGTCATAAAAATTCCTGAAGACTCAAAATCTTTCCATTTTTCAACAAATTCTACGTGACTTCTTTCTTGGCCGAATGTGTTTGCAGAGAAACTTTTGGGAAACTTTTTCCAAATATCAATATTCTAATTAAGTCTTTGTATAGTTCTTGTACTAGAATGTTCGCCACTTTCCTTTACCTGTTCTTGGTTAAAAATTTTTTTGTCATTGAAATTTGAAGTGAAGATTCACCGACTGCTTTCTTTTTATGCCTTTTCATTCTGGAGTAATTTTATTGAAAGTACTATTTGGAAGACAGTAAAACGCGCCAATATTCTTTTCGGTTTTCGTAACGATATAGTAGATATATTGAAGTCTATTTTTCGTTCGTATTGCTAATGTTATCAGAGTGTTTGCAAAATTAAATTAAGTGTCACGTGAATGAGCTGTCAATGGCATCAGTTGAAGTTAAAGTTTTCATCAATTTTTGTTTCTACATGCCATACTATAAATCGTTTGCTTATACACAAAAAGAGATTAAAGATGCTTTATTCGAATTTGAATTTGATTTAGCCCGTTTTTTGTGGTGAACTGCATATATATAAAATCTGGAAACACCACAGAAGGGAGAATTGTTCTTCTTTCTTTTTCGCTATTAATCCGGGTCAAGAGAGAAACCTTTCAAGACCTCAACCCCTAATTTTGCACATGGTATACCTGAATTGGGCTTGGACAGTTATTTACAGAAAATATATATATATATATATATATATATATATATATATATATATATTGATATATATATATAATATCATGAGGTATTTTACTTCACTTATTGGAATCTGACCCACTAGACCAGTGCAGACTGTTCTTGGATATTCCTCTCCACAATCTATCTCTTCAACATACAAAGTGTCGGCGTCAGGATGTCTTTTAACATCGCGGATATGTCCAACCCTTAAATCCAAAACGGAAACATCAATGGAACGTTCTTTTGATTTTTTTTCTACTTTTTTAGCGGATTTGTCTAAAAGTTGTTTTCAAATTTTTTCTAATGTTTTTCTTGATTAGAATGATTCATTGTATTTCGTAAAAATTTATCAAAAATTATATTTTCAAAATTTACATTATACTCAATCCAAATGAAATATAATTTGATTTGGGATGATCAATAGCTACATACACTTACACACTTATTATATTGCTTTATGCTGTTTGATGGAAATTTTCAATATTAAGATGATTGAGACGAAGGATTTCAGTAAACTATCAAATATTGAGATCAAATTTTCAGCAGTAATTTACGCTAGAAGTTAACAAATACGCTACTCAAAATATAATTAAGTAAAAGTGTCCAGGTAATTAAGACAAATGTGTCGGCAATGGGAACTACAAAGCTTTAATAAACTTTGAGTTTACATGGAAATGATAACATTGATGATGCACAACGCTTAGTCCAAAATTGATGATCTTGGAAAAATCAGGGCTTATGGCTGACTTGGTTAAAACCTATTGGAGCAATTCCAATGTGAAGCAAAAAGTTTTGGTACCGTAAAATTAGACAAATGGTTGTTTTTTGGAAGATATAGTAAATGACGTTTTCTGACAAAGTGATGAAATAATTTTAAAGTAAATGCTTTGAGAACTGATTTTCTTGCAAACACGTTTACTTAATGAAAAAAGTGTTGAGAAGATCAGTTAAATTCAACTCACTAATAGGATGAGATAATTCCCCTTTCCACACCGGTCAAGCATATCGAACGTATACTTGCAGAGCTGTAAATGGGTTCGATGATCCAATCCAACCTTAAAAATATTTTGGGTTGGGTTGAGTCAAACAAAAAATTGATATACAACATATATAGATGGGTTGGGTCAATATTTCAAAGCCATGTTGGCCATGATTGGGTCATTGAAAGACAATATAGGCTACATACACCTTTGCAAAAGGTTATATAATATTCGGGTTAATTTTTAAAATTTCAGTACAAAAATGTACTTTTTAGCACTTATATTTTTATTTCCATGATTTAATAATTTTTTGTGAATTTCCTTTCAAACACATTTATGTATATTGCCTATTAAGCAAAGACCATTAGAACTATTGAAATTGTAGATGGACCATATTTTGGTCACATTACAGTGCACAGTAAGAAATCAAAGAACTTGGAGTTGGGCAAAATTTATTATATTAATTTTGGATTGGAATGGGTTGGTTTGTTTTGTTGAGTAGGGTTGGGGCAACATATCTTAACACATTTACATCTTTGTTTCAATGTAGAACATACAATTTATTTTCATTTTCCACATGAATAATGCCAGTATATTAATAGAAAGTCGATATACATGTATACTAGCAATTAAGAACAATTAAATTCACAAATTTTTTCACAAATTCACGATTTAAATTTGAAATTCTTTAGTAAACATTTTCCTTCTTCGAAAAGTGTGAATGGTTAACGAGTTCATCTATAGTTCGATTTAATAGCAATTGAAAATTGAATTTCCAAACAAATGCTTTTAGCTAAAGCCTCTGAAATACCTTTTTTAGGCTTTTTCTTTGTACTGTCTGAAGACTCTTCATTTTTAGCTTGACTATGATTGTTGGATGAGGAAGCAGTTTGTGAACTAGAGACAGAACATTTTCTATCTCCCATCAGATCTAGTTTTCTAAGAGTATCACGATTTGGAGTTTCAGAGAGATTTTCTAAATTTAAATGCATTAAGAAATATATTTACATACGTAGTATGTGCATAGTAGAAAGTCACTTTGGGTAAGCTAATAAACCCGATCCCATTTCGCGTTTTAAGTCGGGTCGTTTTCGGGGACAAGAATTTATTGATCACTAAAAAAAACTGATGCTAATCGCAGCTTTATTTCCCCGAAAATTGTATTGTGCGAAAATACGGTATGTACTTTACTATTTTGCACGCAAACGACTCAATGATTTTCTGCTTAAGTCATCATTCCTTGACCGGTCTTTATATATTGAACATTGTTTGTATTTTCAGTTATAATTTTTGTTTTGCATGAATAGGTCATTCGTTTATATATTTCATTAAGGAATAGGTTTTATATAAGCATAATATATTTTGTAAATTGGAAAACTTTGTCAAGGTTGAGTGAGATGCAATCAAAGAAAAATCAGTATCAGAGAAATTTTAATGTTGTGTCTATCGAACAAATAATAACTAGTTTCACTAATAGTGTAAATCAAGCGAATGAACCCCCTGGTAGATCAAGCAAACCCTTCTGGACAATAAAGCTGAAAGCAAAATCAGTATGCAATCAAAAAAGATTTTATTTCAATAGTTGTAAATTTGCTCTACATAATGTCGTGAAATGCATTTCTAAGTCTATTTTTTAAATATTTCCAAAAATTTGTCAATCATTTGATATATATATATATATTAGGCTTCAGCGGTATGTGATCATTACAAACGATACGGTAGCAGTACATTATTAATTGAATATCGCCAAATAACGGTAAGGTATCCGGTATTTCAGAGATGCTTGCGGAAACGGTGTTTCATCAAAAAACAGGGCTTAGACAAATTTTATTGAAAAATAAAAAATATGATTATGCTTTAGAAACACCAGTTCAGTTGTGTGGTCAGGTGAAAATCTTTCACATTGGACTGCTTTCGATTGGAGCATCTCCAAGTCAGTGTTGGTAGGTTTAACTGTAAATATTCTTCGAGCAACCTGCATATAGTTTTGCTAAACGTAGTTTTACCGCAAATATGAAGTCTATTCGTTAGCAACCAACATATATTCGGGAAGTGTAGTAAAAAATCAAACCTTTGCTTTTATATGCAGAGTGGAAATTATTGCACTCGATCGAGTAATCTCACAATAACAGCTAGAAAGTATTTACTTTGTCAAGCAATAGTGTACACAACGACCACTAACACATCATGTAGACGGCAGTCACATTTGGCTTAGAGAATATTAATTCGGTGAACACCTACCATAAGATTTGCACAATTTCAAAGGTAAAAAACTTGTCCATTCACTTAGTATTTTTGAAAGAGAAATCTTTATTAGCTGGTAAATTTTATAAGAAATAGAATTCTTGATGCAAATATTTATTTCAAATCTACATATTATGGATATATATATATATAATATAAATATAGATAGTAACACACCTGATGTATCGTGTTAGATAAAAATAAATGCCCTGCTCCTGATAAAATTACATCAAGTACTGTAGGATGAAGTTCGAATATATAAAAGGCCTCAAATTGAAGTCATCACTCCTAGATTCTTAATATTGAAATAATTATAGAAAAAAATTATTTTTTATTGCAATGACTGTGATTGCTTCTCCTACTTTTACAGTTATTTTTTAACAAAATTTTTAAACTGAATTTATTTTTTTATCTTGATGATAAAATATTTCTGAATTTATATTATTTCAAAGGTGTTCTTTCATCAGAATTCCGTGTGAATTTAGGTATCGCACAAACCACAATGATATTTATGTAATAATTACGGCGGTTTTTATTGATTAAATCTTGAAAAATTGACCCAACGAATTGTCTTGAAAAAAGAGAAAATCGACTGCAATAATTGACTTTAAAAATCAAATATTTCTACAAAGTGCATTTTGTTTACCAAAAATTTTTTTCTTAAGATTGTTTACATATTACTTGGGAAGCAAGCACCCTTCACTATGCGTAATTTAATACTTTGATTTACAATAAATAGAAATGCTGTTTGTGTAATAGTCGCTTTCTGTGCACAAGTGAAACAGCCTTGTTTTCTATTGCAAACAATTAAAATTGACCTTATTTATTGATCTTTATTAAAAAAATTGAATTAATGATAAATTTTTACCAACAATTGACTTTATTGACCGACTTCAATCAAATAATCGAAATGATTTTTTAGTGGATGTTCAAGATCAAAGTGAAGCCTAATACAGTAGTTTACATGAAGCCACTTTATTTGAAGTAGAGTCCTGCGAGACCACTCCTTTCCATGGATTCTCCTGACTCCCATCGCATAGAACGGGTATTTGGTGCTAAATATTTTAGTGGGAGAGACAATAACTTCAATACAAATGAAGGAGTGGGGACCACTTAATTCAGAATATTAAGAATGATTTTTGCCAGCTTTGTCAAAATAGAAGTTATATAGCTTGATTAATGGGACTATGGGACCAAAACTTCCTTGACACTGGAATTCATTAGGACTGAGACCAAATTCAATGGTGATAAATGATGATTCAAAAGATAAAATGAGACTAATAAAGTATTGAGACTTATAAATAGAAAATAACTATACCAGCCAAAAGACGTCTATTATGTGAAATACACATTCCGACAAATTTGATGAATATCCTGTAGGGGATAGAGCAAATCATGACGAAATAATAAAACTTTTTTAAAAAATTATCAATTATATCAAATCGACAAGATTTTGATAGCAATCAAAGGAATACTTACATGAATCCAATTTAGCAATTGATATTTGTTCAATACAGAATTTGTCATGATCTTTGTAAGATGTATGATATGCGTAATATTAGATGCTTTGCTTTATGACTTGTTAGGAATTCGAATCCTCCTTATTTCTGTGATATTGTATTCCATAATGAAGTATTCGCAAATGATTTCAATTTTTTAAATATTATTCAAACTTTGTGCTTGTATAATTCCATAATTCGTTAGAACATAAAAAGGTTTTAAAGTGATGATAACTTTCAAGATACTATGTTTTGCTATCGACAAATGAAATTTATTCAGTATCAAATGTCTTAGGATCTTATTATGTCTTCCAGAAAGCAAAAGTTTCAGTTTGATGTTGCTTTATTTTGCACCCAAGGGTTTGCGCAGTTTATGTACCTTTCATGAAATTTGAGTGCTTATTTCAACTTTCCAAGAGATGGAATGATAGATAATGAAGAGAGTTTGGAAAAGATATTTATACTCCAAACATCGCAATGCAATGCTTTGGCTGTGAAAGCGAAGAATAACCATGGTGTACATAATTTGAGTTATTTGAATGTATGAGAAAAAATCACATATACTAAGAAATGATGAAAACCCTATTATTTTTCTATGGAAGATTAATAAACTCGTTACTCATGTCTAAACTTAATTACAAGAACCTATTGTTCTTCATTTTGTTGATTGGTGATGCTATTGTCAGTTTCTGTTTAGTATATACATACAATCTCAAGATTATGAAGAACCGGGATTTATGAACATATATTGCTGGTAAAATTCGTAATGCAAACTTATAGGAATTCTTGTAGTCAAAAGGTATACAAATCCAAGTTATATCATCCCTATGCGTCAATTAGTTGAAACTGAATGTTAACTTAGCTCAATTTGCCAAAAATGTGAGTATAAAACACTATTGAATTATCCTGGTCATGGTGTACTTATAATAATTTAAGGTATGATTCAGTGTAATATGCATTTATATGTGTGAAAACATTTGTTTTCATACGATTCACAAATCTTGCTATTGATTTTTAGCATTTAAAAGGTCTTAAGTTTTCTTTTGAATACATCTTTGAAGAACTTAAACTTATATACTCTTTCCCTGTTTGACCATATAAGAAATGAAAAGATTTATTCATAACAAATTTATTTTATGATTAAGTTGCTCTATAGAAAACACAAATCAAGCTAATGCAATCAATGTAATGTAAACCTGTTTGTGGGAAGTGCCAGACTGTTAAATCTATCAACTTTTTTGATTTTAAATAATTCTTTTGTTTTTGTTAGAGCATATATGTATAGGTATTGTTTCAATAAAAATTGCAATATAGATGTATCTTTATCAACTTGGTCGACCAATTGCAATTATGTTCATATATATTGCACCAAATATTAGAAACATGATGGAAAAATATAAGGCTATTTTTTTAGTTAATATGTAGAAACTACTTGTATAGCAATATATAATAATATAACTTTTTTATGAATAGTGTAGCCTGAAAACATATTCAGTTTAAGTAACAAATTTAACTTTGAGGTCATAGCAGTCGTAAATTGACAGGTAATGGCGCTTAAAGGTATATCTCCACACAAATTTTTCTGTGTGGTATTATCGGAAGAAAAATTTTTCGACTTATGCTTTGCAATTATAAAAAAAATAGTAAATGATTACTGAGGAAAAAACACTTCTACAAAAAAAACATGAAACATTATAATTTAAAATTTCAAAATTTCAATTGACGGGTTTGGCGCTTGTATAGTGCTAACTATTGATTTTCCTTTTATATTATTTATTTTGTTTGTGCAAAGCCATTTTGACGGTTTGGTCACAGGCTGTTGATAAATATAATTACTTACTTTCTTACTTACAATTCACTAGATTAATGGACAATTGGAGAATGGTTGCTTTTGAATTGTGTCCCATCTTATCACAAGCGATTCTACGAAATAATTTTGTGCTAATCGAATGTAACTGTCGTCTGCATGTTGTCTACTTGTGTACACCATTGTCTGATAAAGTAAATACTGTCTAACAAAGTATATTGTGGTTACACGATCGAGTGCGATAATTTCCTCTTTTCATACAAAACTAAAGGTTTGATTTTTGAATTGCTATTATTCTAGATTGGTTATTCACTACACATGCAATGGGTTTTGAAAATTCCCTGCACACGCAGAACAATAACAAATGTCATGTAATCTCATTAATAAATCTCGATGTAAGAGCTCTTCGTAATTCTACTAAATTTGTGAAGGAATTTTGCTTTCTATTTTAATCTAGGTAATAACTTATTGGATTTGTGAAGAATAATTTGTATAATATTGATTTTAGGTACACTTTTAGAATTTATTGGTGTTTGATAAAAAAATTGTGAATTATACCAAGCACTAAAAGTAGAATCAGTATTAATAAACTTATATGGTTGTATAGACCTGTATTGTAAATTCTGTGTAGTTCAAAAATCACATTTCCCAATGTATTGACACCAACAGGTAACTACTTTATTTTGCAACAAAAACAAATTAAAGTTGTTCTCTACAGCAGCTTTAAGAACCAATGGTATATACGTTAGCAAATTTATTTTGATGTTTCCACAAATTTAAATAAAATTTCAGAATTTTTGCAAATGGAAATTCGCCAAAGATTTCGTAAAAATTTACTAAATAATTTCCAGGTTCATTACTGAATTGGCTATTTGAAATAGAATAAAATCATATGTTTTCCACTACCATTTATGTTCTTACAAAAATTATTTTCAAATCTAATATAAACAAAAATATTCAATTTTATTATGTTCCCTTGTTAGGACAACTCAAATATTTATGAGATTCAAAGTTATATTTTTATTTTAATATGCTTTATTAAATTAACTGTTGGCCATTATTGCAGATGTATAAATTAATGCGTGCGTTCTGAATTGTTTGTAATTAGCTTTTATTACTTTGTAACTTGGCATACTCATACATGATTAAGTCACTGTGTTAACTTGATCTATTTAGGAGCAATGCTTAACTTTTCTGAAAAGGAAATCGACAGTCTACTTCAAAGCTTAACGGAAAAGGTTAGATGTTGTTAATGATTAATTTTCGAGTAAGATTTACGACAGCTCATTTTGGTATATTTTAATGGAATTTGTTGTTATAATTGCTTATACATGTTTTCAAAATTCATAGTTCTTAGGATACATGTAAGCCTGTTTTCCTTGGAAAATCATTTGTCATTTTATAAATATATATGCAATTACGCAAATATGATAGCAGTGATTGAGAAATCCTTCTGGCGCAAAAAAAGCTTAAAACTTATCAGAGATTATTCGAGAGAATATTGAAATATGTGTATACATGTATGCAAATATTGCAAGCATTGGAGTTGAACGTGGACATTAGCGGGTGAAAATGCAAATTTGTTATAATATATACATATATATACAATATATATATATATATATATATATATATGTTTGTATCATCATATCAAGGCGTCCATAGCGATATAGGAAAAAAGATGAGTAAAATTATGAGGAAAAAATTGCTGTATGACATTGGGGAGTTGTGAGTTGCAATATTTATTAAAATTCTAACTATGTTTGTGTAATATACTCTAAGCTTGCCAACTTCCGGCTGAATTATTTACAACATTGCTGAGTAATTATGGAACTAGACTTAAGCTGCCAATTTTCAATAAAATTTATCTTTCTTCTAAAACAGTGTTTCAAATAATAGTCTGTACTTCCATCGCAACCACAGCGGGTGTGATTATCATGTCATCATTACATTTCTTAAACAACAAAAAATCTACTGGTACATAGCGACGTGTATAAATTTTACGAATTGTATATAGCGGCATATATAATTGAATAGCAATATTTGAAAAAATATTATCAAAATTTAAGAAAAAATGATGCATCGACTCTAACATGTTTGAATTCGGATTGTTGTTTTTAGATTATACTTCAAATAGATAAAATCATCCATAAAGTTTTAAATTTTCTTATTCTATTCAATTTTGTCCAACTACATACATTTTTTTCATTAAATTTTGATAGACTTTTCGTTCATTTTCATTATTGTTTGCCTCTTCAATTCTAAAATCGCGATATATATATATATATATATATTATTTATATGAATGTATATATATATGTTTATTTATTAATTTATATTTATATTTCGGCGATAACCTATCTTAGAATATATGTTATCGATTCGATAATCTGCACCATATTCCTCACTATGAGAAGATTGCCTGAGAGCGAACATCAAGAGGAAGATGGACATAAGCAGAATAGCTTATTAACACACGAGATATATGTGAGAAAATACCTCAAAATTGATCAATTTAATATGCATGAATGCATATATACATTATATATATATATATATATGCACATAGGAATAGGCTAATTTCATTTTGAAAAATAGAAATAGATATTTTTTTAATTTGAAGATGATGCTAATTTTTAAAGATCCGGTTAAAACCGGTTAAAATTCGGTTAAGGTAAAAAGAAATCCTGTCCGGTAAATCCGTTTAAAACATCGTGGAACGCACAGCACAAATATATATATATATATATATATATATATAT
>CABFPE010000187.1:348875-388891 GCA_900660155.1 Hofstenia miamia
TTTACGGCGGCGAGGACAGCCACAGGAGATAAAGTAGGAGTCGATGGAAAAGTAGGCGGCGCTGGAGAAGGGCTCAGCAAAGAGGAAAGACATCAAAGATTTCTTGAAGCTCGACGGAGGGAAAAAATCAATGGCTGTTGGAAGGTTGGAGAGTCAACGACTAAAAAACGAGTGAAGGGCGTGATGCTTCTTGGGACGACGAATGGAGAAAGTGACAACATCATCAGAGCAAGTGGAAAGGGAATTAGAGAACTTAATGAAATCAAAAGGATCAAGGTTCAGTATGAGAGTGAGCAAGCCATTGAACAGGAGGAGATCACAGGCATGGAAGTCGAATGACAGCGGGAGAGTAGAGAATTTCGGAAGAGCGTCTTTGTATGGCAAGGGAAAGATCCATTTGAAAGCACGCTTCTGGAAGCATTCCAGAGTGGAACAAGGAACTAGAAGGCCATCAACAGGGAGAAGCTTAGAGAAGAATGGCACGAGGAATGGACTAGAACAAAGAGTTTCACAGCCGTAGAATTAAGGAGAACATTGCAGAAAAGGGCAAAGAGTGAGAAATTAGCTTTGTGGATGCCCATCCAAGGTCACATGACCAGAACAATTTAAGTTTGCAGCAAAGTTGAGCATGATGAGGAAAAACGTTCACACGGTGAGACAGATCAGAAGGGGAAGATACAGAAAGGAAATAACACGTGTCTTGGTTGGGCTGAAATTAAGGTGGTTAACGGAAGAGCCAAAAGCTCAAGATCAGAGGAAATATTGGAGGATAAGTTGAGGACAAATTAAAGGAGGTCGTTGATGGCAACGGGGAAGAAGAGAACAGCAAACACAGAACCTTAAGGAGCACCACTAGGAACAAAAGCAGGTAAGACTGGAAGAGTTCGATGAAATCAGGATAAAAGCCAAATAACCGTAATTTGTCAAAAAAATAGAATGAGGCAGTTGATCAAAAGCTTTAGAAATGTCAAGAAAGATAATGCAAACAGGATCATTACGATCAGAATGGAAATAGCACTTTTCAATCAAAGTGAGCAAGTCGGTGATGGTAGAGCGACCCGGAAGTTTACCATGCTGAGAAGAGAAGATGAGGTGACGAATTTTAGGGAACACGTAATGAAAGACTAGGAGCTCAAAGATGATTGATAGCCAAGAAATAATAGCTATTGGCGATAAGAAGTGATTTGAGAGGAGGAAAGCTGATTGGATTTTAACAGCGGATATCCAAGATGTTTTCCCGCAAGGCGTTCCACGCTTAGACGATCAAATTTAAGAGAAGAGATGATTTAAATGGGTGGAAAGATTTGAGGAGGTTTCGTAAATTACAAAGCATGGGCGGCCATCAGAATAGCAAATTGCAAGGACTTTTAAGCACGAGGGAAATATCATGGGCGTTGAAGACGATGTCACATAGGCGAATCAGCGAGGATGTGGCAGGTTGACCAGGGCAGAGAGAGCCAAGATCAGAGAAATTCGAGGTAAAATAAGCATTGAAGAGATCAGCTTTCTCCAGATCTGAGTGAGCAGAAAGATGGTTCCATTTCAAGCTGGGGAGGTCTGGTTTGGAATAAAGGGAAAACAAGAAAGAATTAGTCTTGAAGAGATCCAGATGAGAAGCTGGACAGCAGAGAAATTTTGTCGAGTTCCATGAACTTGATGATGTCTTCTGTGAGAGAAGAGTTTCAAAGAATCAGAAGGACCCGAACCGCTTTTGAAAGATTCGAGTTTATTAAAAGAGTGTACAATAAGGAATAAGAAATACGCTTTTCCGACGACCAAATGATGAAATAACTTGGTGAAGGAAGGTATGCAAGTCATCAGCAGAGAATGAGTGATTAAAAATGGGGAATGAAAAAGAGAGCAGCATTTAGAGATACAAAGTCACTGATAGATCGAGTATATTGAAGAGCAGCAGGACAAGCAGATGGGGTAATAGCATTGACAGACAGGCTGAAGCGAACAAATGAGTGATCAGACAGTCTAACCGGAACAAGAACCACAGAGGTGTCAAAAATGTGATCAGGGTGAGAGCACAAAACCAAGTCAAAAAGGGAGGAGCAGGAAGTAGGAGAAAATACCATTTGTTCAAGAGAGTAGAAAGCAAAAAGATCCAGAACAGCGGATTCATAGAGGAGATGAGAAGGAGTGGGAAATCCAAGTTGATGAGAGAGAGAGAGTGATAGAGTGATCATGAAAGTACTCAAGCATGGATGAAAAATCAGCAAGAGCAATACGAACAGGACTGTTGGAAGGAGGGTTGTAAACACAGAGAAGAGAAAGAATGTGATCACTGAGAACAACAGCACAGCCAAAACAGAAATCAAAGAAAAAAGAATCAAAGGAAAGGGGGTGAATGTCAAGGTTAGGGCGACGTGAGGCAATGAGCACACCGCATGACGACCATTAGAGCGATCCATACGGGAGAGTTAGGAAAAACAACACTGTCAGCCACAGGGTGAGGAAGAGAACTAATCGGAACTTCAAAACTCGATTTTTGCGCATATTTTTCATTTTAGATTTGACTAAATTTTGATTTCTCATATATTTCTCTGCATGTTGTAATAAAATATTTAAACGTCTCGATGATCTAGTTCGGAATTTTTACTGTTGAGTTGGAGTTTCTACGAATTCGATTAGAAATACTTTTAATGTATCATATCTTATATTTATATATAGATACATACATCCATTTCTGGTCCTGTACAAAAATTTAATGTGCTAAAATTATGAATTATTGATCAAAATGAATACTGAATGGAGATGTAGACATATATTAGTTAAGAAAGTATACCATAACATCGAATATTAAATCAAAATGGTCCAGTCTCAGTTGAAACTGAAAACCTGGTCCTGGTCTTGTTTTGTGAAATCTGAAGAGAAAAAGTCGGTGAAGGTATAGAATAGGGTGCAGGCGGACAAAATAAAATCAAATATAGGGTAAAATACGATGAGAAATGCAGTAACATACGTAAAAAGTTTAAAAAATAATAGATATACCAATAACTTTGCATAATTAACCAAATATTTAAGGACATTAGAATAGAAAACTTGAAATTCATAAAATAGTTAAGTATTATTAAACAAATTACAAGATATAAAAGTATATTCATGCAAATCTATCCATTTTTAGTGTAAATCAAGTCCTTGAGGTTTTATACTTTTATACTTTGCAATCGCTTTGGATTTTCAGAGAATTTGTTTTCCTGATTTTACATTTTATTTACCGATTAGGAAAACCGAATTTATAGCTAGCGCGACCGCCGTGCATAAATTTTTAATGCATAAAATTATACATTCCGCTAATATTGCTATAAATATATTTTGTATACTGCGAATGTACAATATCGCCTAGATGCAATTACCATGGGCCTGTCGATATGCAATGATTACTGAAAATTCAAATAAATTAATATGCATTATGTATAGAATTATATATATTTTCATACTTATATTGAACATGTATATGGAGCTCAACATAGGGACTTTTATAATTGAAGCATTTAATGTAAGAAACTATTATGTGCAAATTGATTCAAAACGAGAAATCGCTTTTTTAGTTTACACTTGTACCATGGCTTATGTAGTGTCGGTTAACGGATTCTTTAAAAGTTATAATCAAAAGCAGGGTCATTTCACTTGTTTTGCACCTAACAGAATGTAATTAATCTTCACATAATTTCAAAGCAATGGATTTAGCAATTTTGTCAATTACCAAGTTCTTCAAATATGTTTTACTCAAGAAATCCCCATTGTTTACTAGATTTAATGAAATATCTTGTTTTGACATTTAAGTATGTTAAATTAAGAATTCTGACAAATATAGAGAGGGACTATACAGACTGACACTTAGTAAAAAGCAGTTTTCCCCATGACGGTTAAGTTAACAAATTTGTAATTACTCGTACCTACTTACATGATTTTATAATTAAACTTTTTACTACTATTACTACTACATTTTAAACATATATTTCAATGTAAACTAAATTGTAATAACAAATAAAATAAGAAATATATTGACTGATCCTTTCTAATTTTGCAAGTAAATGTAAGTAAATATGAAGTTAAGGTACCTTAAAATTGGAGGAGTATTCCTTTGATACTCCCATTATTATGAGAAAATAATCTTTAAGAGTATTTTTTGAATAAAGAGACTGTCGCAATTCATTTGGTAATTCATTAAATGTCTGCTCCTCTTGAGAAAATGCTGTTAGTGCCATGTCTATTTTTTACTATTTGTGTTTTTATGTATTGTGCGCGTCTTTTGTTGAATCTAAGTTTTTGGTTTAGCAGTGAGATTGGAAAGGTGATATTGGTTGAAGATACTCTGTCAAGGAAGTACAGCAATGTTAAATAGCTTCATGATTTTGAAATCAATATAGTATTTGGAGACGTGTGTAAATCTTGGAATTTTAGCAATCAATTCGATTGTCCAATTTATTCCAGAATAAAGCTTTTTCTAAGTTAACTTGTGTTCATTGTTACAGAGTATTGATCAATACCCTACAATGCCGTATATTTTTCTTCTAGTGGATTTAATTTTTTTAAATTACTACTACTACTACTTTTAAACGATTTATTATCAACTACAATCTACAAAACTAAATAATACAAATTTCATTGAATTTTATTGAATTGCTTTAGCAAGCTAAGGGACCCTAAAGTTTTGTAAATATTCTTGGTTTCTTTTTATTGAGGAAGTGCGTTTTGATTTCAATCTTTAGTAATTTCTCAGCAAATCTAATATGTAATGGTAGTTCATTTAAAATTTTAGAAGCAAGGTTAAAAATTAGTTTTTTCCGAAGCTGTTATTTATCCTGCGGGACTTCAGAAATACATGCAATCTTTTGTTATAATTTAAGGCTATTGTCACGTTTTTATTTTCGTTTAGCGCATGTTTCCATTGTCCAGTTGCATAAAGCAATGCATCTGAAGTTGACATGTTTTCCTTAAATTCAAACTGATGCTTATTGAGAATTTCTTGTTCTTTGATATACGTTTTTATCTAACTATATAAACTTTTTTCGAATATCTTTGAGAGCATGTGGTTAACCATTACAGGTCGATAATTTCTGCAATTCCCGGGGTCATTACTTTTATAAGTGGGAGTTACTATTAAGTATTTTAAAATTGCCGGAAAATATGAATGCCTAATATAGTAATTTAAAACAAACGTAACATAGGTTAGTGTTTCCACAAACGCGATTTTATAACTTGGACCTTTGGATTTTCGATCATTAACTCCTTCAATATTTTTCCTAACCTCATCTTCTGAGATGTAATTAAAGTTTACTGATATTGTGCTCATAGGGAAAGCAAGTACCAGAGTATTTTCCAAAATTAATGAGAGGTTTTGCAATTGCAATATTCCCCTTAATAATTTTATTACTAAGTACTACTTGGGATATCTTCACCTGCTTAGCATGTCTTTTATTTAAGTGATTTACAAAGTTCCATTTCTCACTCATATTTGTCAAGGAATTATAATTATTTAAGCATTCATTCTCAAGATTGCATTTTTCCATTATTTTAACTATTTTTCGATAGCTTAAACTGCTTAAAGACTATTTCACTATGACTTTCCTGCTACTACTACTACTACTACTACTACTACTACTACTACTACTACTACTACTTGTTGCGTTGTAATTAACATTTTCCTCAAAGATGATGCATTAGCCTAAGGAGAGTGATTCAATTCAGATATTTTACAAAGTTAGCCATTGCCTTAAATAATGAGGGCAATCCACAAATGTACAAGACGCCTTGAATGTTTTTATGTACAAAGCGCCATCTATAAGTATATATTTCTACATAGAGTTCGGCCGAAAACAAAGTTTTATTGTAATGAAATTGTTGCAAACTCATCAAAGAGGCATGAGAGAAATCTCGTACAGATACTATAATTCATTATTTAAGTTCTTATGTGAGAACTTTTAACAAAAAAATGAACGATTTAAATTTACACAAAAATTTAATTAAATATTCTCTATATTTATACACAAAAACTTTCTCAATAAATTATGTACTCAACAAAGCGCATATATTAGTTGTCATAATAATACGAGTAAAACATATTGAATAATCGAAATTCATAATATATATTTTTACCAGAATGTACTTGGAAATTTCACCAAAGGTAAACACTTGATTAAAATTAAAAATGTAGAGATTTGCATAAATATACTTGTATATTTTGCAATTTGTTTAATAATAAACAAAATTTTTTATGAATTATAGGTTTTCTATGCTATTGTCCTTAAATATATACTACGTGGTACGAATTTTGTTAATTATGCAAAGTTATCGGTCCATATCTATTATTTTAGGTTTTTACGTACATTTTTACATTTCTCATCGTTTTTACCCTATATTAGTTCTGTCAGCGTGCACCCTAATCTATACGTACGCTGAAAAAGTCATGAAAAAATAGGACCATGAATTTTACTTAACTATTTTGAATATGCATTTTGTAATTCCAATTTTAAATTATTTGAGTATAGAAAAAGAGGTGTAGAATTAGGGTATCATATCGATAATTTTGTATATTTTAAACCGGAGCAGCCAACACAAATGTAGTAAAATATGCCTATAATACTAAAACGTTCAATAACTTATATAACTTTCTATTTATATCAGCAATTCTTTAGGCATTAAAATATAAAGATAAGAGGCCCCGTATTCCATATAATTGTTAAAAATTAGAAAATATTATTCTATCCGTTCTAATTAATACATACAAGAACTTTGAGTCAGCTCAGTTGAATTTTGAAAAACAATTGGGCGAAGGTATAGAATAGGGTGCGCGCGGAACACGCGGACGAAATAAACACTAATATAGTGTAGAAATCGATGAGAAATGCAATAAAATTTATAAAAACTTTAAAATATAATCTATATAGACCGATAACTTGTCATAATTAATCAAATTTGTAACACGCGGTATATATTTAAGCGTGATAGCTTATAAAATTAAGATGTCTTAAATAAATATCTATTTATTATAAAAAAATTCAGAATATATAATTATATTTACGCAAATCTAGGCCTTTTTAATGTAAACAAGTGAAATAACTTTTTGTTCTAACCCGACTTTAAAGCGGAATAAAGCTATCCCCTTGAAATGTTAATAAAGTTTTGTCTTGACATCAAAATATTTTTTGAGAAAAATGTGATTATATTATATTATAAAGTATTTTTATTTTTATTAAAATTTTTCTCTAATCTCAATAAGTTATTTAATATATTTATTCCTAATTGCTCTCTGCGCAATCATTTCATTTCATTAAACATGAGCATGAGCAACTTCTTTGAAGACTTTTGTTCTCGCAACCACCTGAAGGATAAAACCATTGATGTATTATGCGATTTCAATGATGAGTTAGCTTTGCGGAACCTGTCCAACAATATGGAGACGCTGGGCAGCCTGTCAATTTCTCTTGGCCAGAAATTGAACTGGGTTGAATGCTCTAAACGCAGGAGGAATCTCTTCAAAAAGACGTTCCCGAAGTCCGTTGGCAATTAGAGTTGAGCAGCCGTACAGCACAAGCCTCAGTAGTCCTTCACCTCAAAAGTTTGGTGTGAGTTTCACCTTGGGCAACTTAGCTTTAACTTGCCACACTCCCGATATACAGCAATATTGGAAAAAATAAAATCTGGTTCTTCCTTTTTGGTTGCTTGCAGTAAGTTCTAATTAGATCATCAACAATGAGGGAGAAACTTTGTATTTGCGAACTCAACATCTACGATCGCTCACAGTATCTGGCGTTGCTGGATCAAGTACCTCAGTTATTAAATTGGAGAACTCTTGCAGAAGATATCTAAGGAATCACTCTTCTGTTCTGAATGCCTTGAGATCAAGCGGGTCCTTAACCTGAATTATCCTAGCGTTACCATATGGTAACGCTAACATATTTGGCCACACTGCATTAAGAAATATTCAAATTGCAATCTATTTCATATTTTGACAACATAATATTCCCACTACATTTTTCAATTATCATAAAAAATTTTGGAAGCGCATGAGGACTGCAGTTAGAGCAATTTTCCAAGGAAAGAAATCTTAGATAAAAAATTCAGGATGATTCAGGTTAATTCCGATCAAGAATACCTACTTTTTGCATGATCTAAATGCATAACGTTAATCGTTTTCTACTCTTTCATTCGGCTCCTTTCAGGGCCACCCATTAGTCAAAAGCCTTTCTTAATTAAGAAGTTATAAATAATTTTTATAAAATTAAAAGAATTAGAAGAAATTTCATATATAAATACAGCAGTAAAACCAGTATATTTAGAAGTAAATTTAGAAAATTTTTGCTTTCCTTGTATTGTAGCATTTGTTTGAACATGCTCTCTGATTATTGGTACTAAGGTGGCTGCATCACGACTATTAACGAACTGAATATATCCAACCTTCCTAGAAATGTCATACATACCAAACACCAATCGTTGTGCAACATTCCTGGCGCGATTGTATTTCCGCTTCACCACTATGAACTCATCGATATTGACACAGATCATTCCCTCCAAGCAAAACAGGGTTGTTGATCAAATAGGTGCTGCACACTTCGCGAAGAAAATTGTACCAATCTATTGCGGTGCATTTTGAAATTGGCAGTTGATGAGATGTTGTTGTTAGACTAGCACCACTACTCCATAAATAGATAACAGTGATAATTTCAGAGAGCATCAACTTTGAACGAAAGAAGAAGGAACGATCCCGAAGAGATGTTTTTCTTGGACAAGTAGGGCATTTAAAAACAAAGCCATCAATAGCATCGGAATCTTAAATATCCATTTGGCTCAACCAGGCAGGATATTCCGAATTCCGTTTAAGAATACCTTAATGACGAAGCCATTCTAAAAATTGCAGGTGATTGCAAAACAAGTGAAAAAGGCATACCGAGAGCCCATGTATTTTATTGGATTTCTCAGTTTTTTACACTCTAATAGTGTATATTTTGGAGCACTATTCTGCACCTTCGCCACCATTGCCGCTTGACCCCTTCAGAGCCGAACTGCATAAAATTTAATAATATATTTCTTGATCAATTTGGTTATTGAATTGCATTGAAAGATGTAAGCAAAATTATATAATTGGATATACAACACTAAAAATTAGGGTATGCCACGTAAACTTACTTATTTTCAAAATTATACATTTGGAATTGTATCCTAACTTATATCGCCTTATGCTTAACTTAGATAGGTCTAAAATGCGAAAAGTAAAATGTATAAAATCTAAACAAGTGACGTCAGAGTTTTGACGTTATTTGGGGAAGATACAATAAGTTCGTAAAATATATGTTCGTATTGAAAAAATTTAAGTTCGTAAACATGTTCGTAAAATATAAGTTCGTATATATATATATATATATTTTTTTTTATGACGTTATAAATCAGATAAAAAATGACGTAATAAATCTTTAATGGAGAAACTGAAGGTTCCCGAAAAATTCTCACCTCTATGTGTATCAATCTTTTTTATATATTAAGGATTATGTTAAAGATAACGTATAGTATATTAAATTAAGTTTATTTATGGCTAACAAGTTGAAGAAATCCAAATACTAAAGTTAAAGAGGTGAACTGAAATTGAAAGTTCAAGTCTTAGGGAGATTTTCAATTCCTCTACTAATCAATCAAGGGTTGGTGATCAAATTTTGTTCCACCCATGTTAATTAGTAACAATTTTAAAAGCTTGCTTTTATTATATTATATTTATTATATATATATATTGGAATAATAGCAATGGTTTTATTGATTTTATTTGTGGAAAACTCTCTATTTAATCTTTTCAGCAATGTAATCTTATAATTTACACTAAAATTTGCCATATTATTTTACCCTATTTTTCTTTAGATCTTGCTATTTCACGTTATGCCATGATTATTCTTTGCAGGATATATATCCATCCTAGTGTGTATCTTTGAGGAGCCTTGTTATGGTTCTTCATTGATTTATGCTTTGGCTTAAGTACATATCACTATTAAAAGGTAAGCTTTTTTACTTATTGAATATTGATTGGTTTATTTTAATAGGAGTAATTAAAAAATACCAAATCATTCAAAACAATTGAAATTTGCAGCACTGGAATTTGTATATGCATTTAGAGGTTTAGAGACCTTCTAAATATAGAATATACATTATTGTCATATTGATTCAGTGGGATTTGAACCCAAAATCTTCTGTACATGAATACAGATGTGTTTATCTTACACCATGAATCAGAAGGGATAACCTTTTAGGGATTTTGTTTCTTAAATGTCTCCCGAAATTTTTCCGGATAGCTATCTATCTCATTATGATCATACACATCAAGATATTGAGTCAAGCATTATCAAATATTTCATATTTACCTGAAAGCTTAAAATTATCATTTGGTAAGCACAAACCCTTCTTATATTAATTGTTTTTTAACTTGTGTACTTTCAATTAATTTCATTGTACAAAGCATACAAATTCAGCTTAAAAATCCGTGGCTATTTAGTTATAGACTAAATAGTAGCCATATTCAATTTAAATGACTTAACAAACTTAAATTTTACAAACAAATATATGAACATATATGGTTGGTATGCTCAATCACCAATCTATCTTGCTAAAAGCCAATTACTGTTGATGAAGGGACATCAACTTTCTACATAGCAATAGCCTTATAAAGAATTAGTTTGATATTGTACCAAAGGGACAAATGTTTATAAACATTTAGGCAATCATTCATGTGTTAGAAACAATATAGTGGGTATAAAAATATTCAAAATATCCTAAAAATATTATTATTTCATATATATATCTATATATCTAATAGTTTACATACAAAAGTTAATAATTATTTGCAATCCAGATTGAAAAATCTAGTGACATGAAATATTTTGTTTAGCAAAGCCAAATTATAGTGTGATAATTAGAATAACAACTATATGAAATGTGTGATTTATTGCTAGATTGATAAAGATAATCTAAGAGGATTTTCAGCATACATTAAGGTGAAATTTTAAAATAAACTGCAATAACATATATTGTGGATATTTGACAAGTAATTATTTCTGTCCTTTTGCTGACAGTTATTGGCTTTTAGCGAGATATATTGGCAATTGATCATACCACCCAACATATATTTATGAACTTAAATTTTACAAACAGATATATGAACATATATTAATGAACTTAAATATTACAAACAAATATACAAACTTATATTTATGAACTTAAGTTTTACAAACAAAAATTTTACGAACTTATACAGCATTCCCGTTATTTGTTGTGACTGCAGTTCAATATTCATGATCAGCTCAATATTCAAATACAAGCAAAATATTAAAAAAGATTATGTTGTACATACATTTAATTATTATTGAACATTAGGTATGTAATTGCTAATTAAGGGTATTCTTTGTAGATTAACTTACTTGACACATTAAAAGAGGCATGGGACAAATGCTTAGAATTGAATAGTAAATGGTAGAAAGGATTTTCAGGTAAATTACTAAAACTGTTGAATTTATTTACCAACAGGAACACCTTCAAAGGTGTTCAGAGCAGTTAATGCTGCTACCATTTCCATATGAATTATTTTCACAGCCTCATATTTTGCAAAAAGATTATTTTCCAATATAAGTTCAATTACTTCAATGCCTTATTTTATATTACATGTTGTTCTGCTAATTATTTTGTACTATTACAGGTCTTATTTGATAGAAAGACATTTATGTTGAACAGTAGTGAAATGCTATCACATTCCACTTTATGGAATATCTCTGGTTGGCTTCCAGGCTGTTCAATAATACCTTAGGAAGCTTTGAATATTTGCTGATAAACCCATGAGTAAATACTTAGTTATGCTAAGAATGGGATGAAATCAGTACAATTGCAATGATTTTGGGTTTGTTTTAACAGGAAGTACATTGCTCTGCTTTTTGATTATTTCTACAATATTCTATTATTTTATTTTATTTATCATGCCACATAGAATGTTTAGAAAATATACAATTTCAAGGTTACAATCCTGGCTACAAAGAGTGAGAGTTGGATTCTCTCATGATGTCACCACTTAAGTGGATAATAGGATGAACTCAACCAAATGGATCATCAGAGAGCAGGTGACACTGGATGTGTAGATCAGCCTCAGGCAGATGCCCACTATTAATAATTGAAAGAGATGCTGTGTGGCTTCATCACCTAAACAGTGATAAGTTATATTTTGTTAATTAAAGTTAATGGAATTAAGCAAAAGCTAAGCAGAGTTACATTTGCGCATCCCTACCCACAACCCAAATAACAATTTTGGTTGTTTTTACGTTGTTTATAGTTGTTTCATGCTTTTGGTTGTTGCAGCAACCAAAAACATCATAATAACAACTTTAGTAAAAAATAATCAGTGAGCAGATGCTTTCAAATAAAACTCATTTTGTTATTTTTATATCTAAATCCTTTTATAAAAAAAGGATTTGCAAAACATTTTTTGAAATTTTTAATTTGTGAAAAATTATAATATACCAGATAAGTGAATTTTCAAAATAATTTATTCATGAATATTTGGACACCTTGATATTGACTGTTAAATAACATGAGCTACAATTGAGCTGAAGAGATTTTTTACAACATAAAATAGTACTATTTCAAAATTGTGCTTAATTTTAGAGTTTTAAATTTTTGTTAAATTTGCAGATTTTTATGTTCATTGCTATCATTTATATGCAAAACATTCATTTAAATCTTTAACAAATGCTTGTATTGAATAAGCTTGACAGTATCTCAAAGATAGTGGTCTGCACTTTGTTGGGCTTGTGTTTGTTTAAATGCAATGTTTGAACAGCTTAGCAATATAAAATTTTATTTTGCATATAAAAGAACTGCTAAAACAATAATGTGACAGCATAAAACAATGTTGTTACAACCTCAAAATGTTGTTGTTTCATTCATAAAAAACAACCAAAAAGCAACCTAATGTGACATTGTTGAAGCAATGTTGTTTTGACCAATGAAATGGTACCATTTCAATGTTAAAACAACGTTGTTTTTGACGCATAATACAACCACATAACAACCAAAAACAACATTGTTTAGCCCTTAAATTATTATCTGGGAAGTACTGTAGCATCTGCTACCAAGCTCTAACTCACATTGATCAATTCCTTTTGAATATAATTCTATGTTAGATGCAGGTAGGGATGTAATTTCACTAACTGCTTTGATTTGGTTATACTTCTAGTTAACTTTTATTAACTGTATTGTAATCAAACACTGTTGAGGTGTGGACTGAATGCTGCAGTTTCCTTTGACTTGATCTTTTCATGAGGCCTCCAGCCAACTCTGATCTCCAAATCTTTCAACAAGTAATCACCTTTGTTCTTGATGGAGTGTTTCCAAACCTCAACTCAATAAAGTAGATTATGTGTTCCCTATCCTAACTCAGTGCAACCCTCAAGGCTGGATGTAACTGACTTAAACTTGATTTGTAATGTGTAATTTGTACTTGCAATCAGGCAGTGTCACTAGCTGCTTAATAAATAATTATTTAGCCATTAATGAAAATTTCTGGCTTTAATTAATTTAAATAATTAAATAGAGAATTACTTGCAGCTTCCTAACCTACATTTAATCAATATTACATGCTTGGTCTCATTATCAGTCTATTTATAGGTCACCTATGTTGTCTAGTTAATATAAAATATAATAACCTATGATTGGTTATCCAATCATTTCTTTTACAGTTTTATTATTGCATACATGTTAATGAAAGAATCAGTAGTCAGTTAAGTGGAGAAAAACTCCTAATCATATACCTAACATATATGCAGTTTCATGGCTTGGATCAAGGACCCTTGAATTGCTCCTGATGTGTGCACTCACAACTACTAATGCATCAACAATTTAGTTTGACATTGTTTAATAGTAAGCAAACCAAATTAAATCTAAAAATAAGATTTTCAAAGAATTTACTTCAACAGTTTCTCTAATTGATTTCAGGCTATTTATAGTTTCTAATCCAAAAGTACCTGTCAAATTTGAATTTCAAATCATCTGCCAGGATGGCTGAAAAATAATGGAAGTGTTATTGCCCCTTTTCATTTTGCCAAATGGTTTTAACAAGTAATATTTGGTAAATATTGTTTCTTAGTTACAATATACAAAATTAATGATGCTAAACAATTATTGATTTTAGTTTACAAATAATACTATTTTTAATTGTCATTGAATTCCATATTAATCTTTGCTGACTAATCTTTTTTGTTTTGTAGCTTTAATTGTTGGATTATGCTACAATAATGCCTAAAAAGAGGTTAGCAATAACAAAAATCAAAAAGATCAAACACAGTTGAAGTGAGACAAAGTTTATTTGACCCTTGCTAAAGTGTCTCAAGTATTTATACAAAAGTTCATAACAATTATCTACAGCTGTTTACAATGTTACATTTACATTTCCTCTCTGAAAATTATAAGAGCAATAACACATTGCATAAAATCAAGGGGATAATAAATCATTAATTTGTAAAACTACACTTGAATCAGTAAAGCACAAATCATAGTGACATCACTAGAAATAAAGGAGGAGCACTTAGCTTGAAATTACAAAATCAAAATAAATTGAAATTAAATCAAAAGGGGCCCTGAGTAACTCTACATGCCTCCCTTGCTCAGACTAATTTTGCAGCAGTAACTGGATGGGCAGACCAGAGAGTAACTTTTGGGTTTCTTCAACCATCTTGCTAGTGAGGACAATATCCCAGTTAATAACTTTAGCATAGTGTGGTCTTTTGGTGATCTGCATAAGGGCCTCCTACTGGGTAATCACCTTGTCACAAAGATGCAAAAACTGGAACTCTGGCAGCCTTGATCTGCTTGGACAGTGGCATCATAAATTGTTAAGTCTCCTGGTGAAAGAGTCAAAGAATCATTCATATAACCAAAGGCCTTTGAATGTGAGCATGAGAATTATTAGCACAACTGTGTCTGATGTGTATGCATCATGGCACTAATCTGTGTACCTGGGTAAAGACTTCCTGTAGTGACCCCATCTGTGTGGCATGGTCCATTAAAAGGGAAGAAAATTCCATTACCTGTTGGAGAGTAATCTCCTCAGGGTCCAAAACTTTGGCTCTCAGCATGGTAATAATCTTGACACACTTGGTGGTGTTGTAGTAGCAGGTAATTGTTTCAATGTTATCAATCTACTTGAGATTACCCAAGACCTGAAATAAGAGGAGGACTTGTGGGTTGAGCTGCAAGATCATATCATGGACTTTCTTTAGCTGGATGTGGAGGGGCTGGACCTTCTGAAAGACATTGCAGATGGTTAGTTTTCCATTGATGAAGACCCTTTCCAAATTTCTGCCTCACATGAGTTTCTCCCAGACCTCCAGGTATTCCACCAACTGACTGGCCTTCTTTATGTCAAATGTGGTAATTACATTGTTGAGCTTGTCAGATAAGTTGGCATACACTTTCATTTTTTCTTTTTGTACCTTCCATAATAGTAGGATGAGAGGCATAGCAATACAGGGTGGAAGGATGCACAATAGGTTGTTCCTTTCCATGTTTGTTCTCCACCTCATTGAGTTCCACTTTTCTGCTCAATATGTCTGTTCCAATGGTGATTTGGTAATTGATCTTGGCATCTCTGAGTGTGTCCCAGAAGGTGTTGTGGAGGCCATGGCTGAGTAGTTTTTTGATCTGACTCAGAGTGGCTTTGATGTGAGCTGTGGTGCATTCCACATCCAAGGTAAGTTGTCCCCCAAGCAATTGCAGAAGCACCAGCTCTTCTTTTGAAAACATTTTGTTGAGACACCACTTCATGAGGCTGAGAATGTTGTTGTCCCTGTTGTTCTCAATGATCTGATCTGTGATGTCTTTATTGTCAGTAACTCTTCTGGCTTGTGCTCAATGGTCTAGATCCATTCATCCTTGGTAATCAACCAAGTAGGCATGGGTCAAGGAGGTGAAGTAGGGCCTGTGAATTTTTCCAAATGGATGGCCTTGATAAGAGCCTTTGCTCTGGTGATCACATGACCTGTTCTAGAACCAAAATGGGGAATATCTTGCCTTCCTTGTTTGCTGGACATGGTATCTCAGTAAGTTGGCTGTACCCACACTCAGAATAGGCTAGGTGCTCCAAGTTAAAGAAGATTTCTGTTTTGTTTTGCATGTTGTGATCTTGTAATAGCTCAAAGAACTGCTTTGTAGATACTGGCTAATGTTCCATAAGGCACACTGTGCAGAGAGGCACATATTCTGAATTAAAATATGGGAACTTGGTATCTGCTGTTGTGCCCCACATGTATTTTCATAGAAAATCTGAGAAGATTTTGATATTGGAAGAACAGACTCCAAGCCTATTGTAGCATCTGCTACCAGCCTTTAACAGAGAGTTAATTATTTTTTTAAATTATTATTTCTTGTTAGATGCAGGTAGGGATGTACTGATATTAATTCTTTACTCTGACAGGATATACATTGTTATTAACCTGTATTAATTTCAAGTAATCTAGTACTATTTAGGTATAACATCATCACAATTTCTTTCTGTGATTTTACTATGGCCTCTGGCTGACTCTGATCACTGAATCAATCCACATTCATGTGCCTCCATTGTTGATCAAGTAGTTCTGAGTCTCAGCTCAAAAAAGTAACTTATGTGTTCCCTATCCTAACTCAGTGCAACCCTCAAGGCTGGATATAACTGACTTATTTCAATTTGTAATGTGTAATTTTGTACTTCACAACCTGGCAGTGTTACTAGCTGCTTAATAAATATTACTTCAGCCATTACCAAAAACTATTGACTTCATTTAATATAGATAAACAAAGTAAATAGTTACTTGCAGCTTCCTACTTTACATTTAGATAACAATACATGCTTGGTCTATTTATCAGTCTACTTATAGGTCACCTAATTAGTCAAAATAATGTAATATAAATATAACCTACAGTAGGCTAACTAGCCTTATCTCTGAAAATTTATTATTTAATACATGCAAATGAATTAATCAATAGTCAGCTAAATGGAGAAAAACTCCTATTCATACCCCTAATGTAAATGCAGGTTCATGGCTTGGATCAAGGACCCTTGAATCACTCCAAATGTGTGCCCAAGCCACTACTAATGCATATACCATTTAGTTTGACATGATCTAGTAATAAGCAAACCAAATGAAATCTAAAGGTAAGATTTTTGAAGAATTTACTTCAATAGTTTCCAAATTGATTTCTGCTCTATTTATATTACAATTCAAAAAGTACCTGTTGTTCAAAATTTGAATTTGTTTGCCTGCCAAAATGGCCAAAAATAATAGAAGCATTATCACCCCTTCATTTTGTCAAATTATTTGTTGACAAGTAATAATTTGCTATATTGTTTCTTGGTTGCATTTTACAAACATAATGATGACATATAAATCTAAATTGTTTTTTAATCACTAAATAATTATTTGATCTTAATTCTGACTAATAATCCATCTTTCTCTTCTTTTAGCAGCATTATGCTTTGGATTTTGCCAAACTATTAGTTAACATTGCTGGCAATAGTTGTCCTGTGGGGCTACTTGCTCCCACTAGCCACATGAAGTACTTCTCAATCATCTCCATAGCTTTGTTTGATTTTCTGGGGGATGTGGGAAGTGAGCATTTGTGGAGAAGCCAGTTCTTTACCTTCCATGGTGCCAGACATATTGTAGAGTCGCTCGGGGAAATTTAGTGCTATTTATATCTTTTTATTTCGATCTAAATCAACTGTATTTTGACGTCACTATGACGTTCCTTTTTCGAGATTAGTTTTGTTGCTATCAGTTTTGTGTCCCCTCGTCGGTGCTTTGTTTTGCTCAAATTTAATTTACGAGGGAAAATTATTGCAGACATGTTAAACCACGTTGAATATCGATTAGTGTAAACAAAGGCAGGTAAAAATGAATCTTTTTGTATAAAAACTGAGAACACTGTAGCTAATGTTCAATAGACTTTGTCTACTCTTAACTACTGCTCTTACCATTGTATCTTTTATTTATTTATTACTTTAAATGATATTTATTGCTTAAGATCGGCGACAATTCGGGAGTGCTTTCATCAGCACGGGGCGACAAGTTGCTCCTGGGGATCTTTCGATCTTTCCAGTCCGAATTGTGGTTCTTTAAGTTATGTATACGGCTACGCATAAGGAAATAATAAATCTCTCGTTAGTAGTTCAACACGTACATGCACTTATAAGATCTAACACTGTGATGATACCATGCTGTTGGCTAGCACGAATATCTGGCAATTACAGATTATTTAATAGTTAGCTGAGAGATAACAATGAAAATGAGAAGTAGGTTGTTTTTTCGAATTGAGATAGAAATTAAACAAGTGAGACAGATAGGGTAGCACCAGTCAATAGGTTAAGCACTTTACTTCTGGAAGCTCCGCTTCGGCTGGAAGCCATAGGAATTGGTCATCTTGGTTCTTACCTAAAAGTAGTTCTGTTACTTGGATGAATTACCAATGTTACATCTGTAAATGTTATAAGTTCTAATCTAAGCTGTTTCTTGGAATCGTGGCTGTACTGAACACTAATTAAACCTTCTGCAGAGTCAATCGAGTTTCTAGCTAATTCGTACCAGCCACTGATTCTACAATATAGCTAGTTCATGTACACACCACTTAGCCATTCTTTGTTATGATTTTTTATCTAAGGGCAGCTGTAATTGATACTCCTGCATGAGAAAGATAGAGACAATCCAAATGGCTCCTCTTGATTGAATGGCAGGTGATTGGGGTTCTGAAAACTACTTCTTGGTAAACTTTTTGCAGTCCTGTGTGTTGTGGGACAGATGTAGCTCACTAAGGAGGCACTTGACAGACTGACTGTACTGTGATGACAGGCTTCAAATGTTGATTGTGGGCCATTAAATCTCAGGGTTTTAATCAGCCTTTAGTGAGGCCCAGACTTCTTCAATTTCCTTGAGCATGGCTTCATTCAGTGAGAACATGAAGCTAATGTGGAGGTCTGTGACAGATATAATATGTGGCAGGTTGATGTTAATTGAATTGAGTGTTTGTGCTTGGATGATGGAGTTGATATTGAGCTTAGTGTCCACATGTTGATGGTGCATGGGGATCTTTTTACACATAAGTAAGTTGGCATAGACAAGCTTAGTGATTAAAACAATATTGGTGTAATACATACTAATTGGCCTATACAAACCTTTGTACAAAATGGTGAAATTCTTTCTCCATCCAAAAATGCAAGTTCTCAAATGCCTCTGGTATGTCTAATTTGTATTGTTCATGTAAAAATATTACTAATCTGATGTTCTCCACTTTGGCTAGGCAATAGGTGATTTCAAGCTGCTCCATGATATTAGGCTGCTGCACTTCATTAACTCATAGAAAGTAAATCACAAGCAGGCCAATGAAATCAATATTAATGTATTCAAAACTCTTAATTGTCTTCCAATTATTGTTAGTAAAATCTTCATCAAACATTGTGTGAACAGTACTGCTCCAGTAATATCTGCTGAGTACCTTGTACATCTTTGAATTGTAGCAGATAATAGTGTTGATCTTCAGGCCTCTTTCTGTGCCAATAACAAAAGAAATCAGGTTGACTGAGCATGTGAGCTTCTTTGAATTGTAAGTCCAATGTAACTTATTTTGCATTTCCTCTGAAATGTTGTTGCAAGTAAAGCAAACAGCCTTGAGAGTAGCAATAAAATACTGTTGTAGAATCTCATCTCCAACTGTAGAGGACACTCTCAATGACTCAGGAGTTTGATGACCAGGGGCTCAGTGGGGTTTTCAAGTCATGTTGGGGAGTTTTAATGTTGACAATATCACTAAAAGGTACATGAAAGTCACTAAGTGTCCGCCTTTCTCAATTATGTGGGGAGTGTTTTCTCCCTATGTAGTGTTGAGCACTGGACCAGTCTTGTTCACATTGAGAGTGTTGTCTCCCCATATAGTAACAAGGTCTGAATGTACTCAGCTCTCCATGTTTCCAGGCATGTTGTCACCCAGACGTATTAGGATTCTGCTCACATTCATCTTGTCTGCCTCTCACATGGCCTCTCATGCCTTAAGACATCTGATCACAGGTAATCAATTTACTGTCTCACTCTCCTTTGGGATGGTGCCTGGTTCTCATGATGTTTCATCTAATTGATCTTGGTTACTAAACATAGAAATATGATTTAAGAATAAAATTTTTATCATGAGCCCTTCATTGGGCAAAATTTGGTCAGCATTACTACTATTTACTATATCATTCTCAAAATCAGTTTCCTCAAGGTCATCTTCCTTGTATCAGGTAAATTAGTATAAGTCTCATATTCATCATTACCATTGATTACCAGTGTAAATTCACTTTTGTTGTTGATTACTATGTTCTCTATGTCTCATATGGCTTGTTTGAGCATCTGAAAGTGGATGGTTTTACCATTGTTTAGTAAGTAAGTTTTATGGTCTAAGACTTTAATTATTGTAAACAAACCTTGCCAATTGGTGGCTAGTTTTCATACTTGATTTTGATCTGTTGCTGGGTGTGGGAGGTAAGCAAACACTTTGTTTCCCTGCTTGTGCAGTTCTCCATACAGCTTCCAGTTAAAATTTTATTTCCGGCATATCACTGACTGCTTGGTGTTGTGGCAGATAGTAAGGTGGATCTCCTGAATCTTGTGCAGCATGTGAGCTACATAATATTCCAAACTGATCTCATTGCACTCAGTGAAACATGATCAATAGCAGTGTACTTGCCTCATGGCCAAGCATGGTCTTAAATGCCCTAACAGTGTTATAAAAATACTCAACCAACTCAGCTACACATTTCCAATTTCTTCCAGCTGCTTGGTAGAGCACAACTCAAATTAATTAAATTAGGGTGCAGCTCAAGCACTCAATGACACCATTCAACTGCAGGTGGTAGGCAGTTGTGAATTCATGAAGGATCTCCAGCTCACACATCAGAGTCTCCATGAGATGATTCTCAAACTAGGGGCCTGTATCCAAAATTAGACACTCCATTAGGCCCAGCTTAAGCACCCACTCTTTCACAATCTTTTCACTAACAATCTCACTGGTGGTGGTGTTCAAGGGGATCAACCTTGTATATTTGGTAAAATGGTCAATCATGACCAGCAGATGCTGGTATATTCCTCTAAATCCATATGGACAACCTCATTGGTCCAATTGGCTGCTCTGCTTTGCAGCTCTGCTCATTGTTCAGGGAAGTGACTGGCTCCCTGCCACAGACATGTCTCACACTTGTCAATCACATCAAGGACAGCTGCTCTTATGCCAATGGTCACATACCTGGTGTTGAAGGTTCTCTTGGTCTAAATTATCCCCAGATGTCTTTGCTTGTGAATCCTTTAGACAAGTTTGCACAAGAAGTATTCAGGTTTGGCCAAGCAGTTGCTATGTCTTTTAATTTCAAATTATTGTGTTTGAAGTATTGGTTTGCAATGTGTTACCAAATTTGATTTGGTTTGCAATTTTAGTTTAATTCTCTATTTGAAGCTTTGTTTCTACAGCTTTTCTTATAAAAGTGGAAAATTTATCCTTTTGGCCACATTTTTGTTTAAATAGGCAACAAATCAAAATTGGCATGCCATATGGAATATGTGTGAATAAATCATTGGATGAATATTCTGCTGATGTTCTGCTTAGTATGTAAAGTCATTTGACTTGAAGAATATACCCTCAATGTCATCTTTTTTTACTACACTGTCTTATTTAAAAGCATTTTATAGAGGTCACACACTGTGGGTACATGAAAGTGATCATAAAAGTTTTGTATGAGCAGTTTGCAGTTGGACTTAATTGATGTTTTCAGAGTTATGTAGTAATTGTAAGCTTTTCCTGTAAAAAACTAGGAAATTGAGCAAGGGCATGTTCCTTGTCTGCTCATTTTACAATCAAGTGCTTTTCAAATTAGAAGAACCATTCCTTAAATTTGGTGAGGTTCCATCAGATTTGGGCAATTTAGAATGAATTGTTTTTTTGTTAATTTTGGATTTTCAATTTCATGAAATTTATTATTCATTAAATTGAATTTTGCATTTATTTGTGTAATTCTGGGTTTTCAAAATCTTTATTTGAGGTTTGAGCCTTGTTAGGTGAGGTATCATCAATGGTAATTGGCATTGAATGAGAGAATTGATTTTTAATTGTGTTCAGGGATTGATTTAAATGATGTCCTACATTTTTAGTAGGTAGATTCTAGCAATCATAGGTGATGTTTCTTTAGAACATTTGCAAACTATCTAACTGAGCTTTTGTTTGTTTTGTTTCTTTTTACAAAAATGTATTTTCAGCTTCTTGTGAAATTAGCTTATTAGTTACTTGAATGTTCTGCATATTGCATTCATCAACTTGTTGAATCAGATTTGTTTTGGATTGCAACAATTTAAATTGTTCATGATTTCTTGTTTCTATCTTCTTTCAGAAATTATTGTTTTTCTTTTCTAGCAACTGGTAATTAATAAGGATACTGTGGTTTTCATTATCAAGTTGCTTGCAATTTTTTAACAATTCATTTTTTGTTAGTTAGTTGTTGGGTTTCTTCTCTGAGAATTCTGTTTTCTTCATGAATTTTATTGAATCATTGGCAGTTTTCTATTTGCATTAATTTGAATTTTTCATTTAATTGTTTGACTTGATTTTCTAGAAATGCAATTCTAGCAAGGAGCTCCTCTCTAGGGGTTTCAGTTTCTGCTGTGGGTTGGGTTTGGCTTGCTTTCTTTTGATATAATTTTTTATGACTTTTTTTATTTGGCATTTTATTGTTTGTTAAAGACCTTCAATGGGTACAAGTAACTGGATTAACTGTAGTGTGATTAGTTTTCTGGTTTTTTCTGCTATTGTAAAAAATTTTTTTTCTGATTTCTCAACAGCAGTGGGAACCTGTGATTCCATCTGCAAACCTAGATTGAAAGATTCTATCCTTTCTTGTAGGGTTCAGCATATTCTTATTAGCTTCATAAGAGCTTCCTCTAACAGCAGGTTAATTATTAAACAATACATGTACTCAGTGTCCTGCAGTGGTCACCATGTGGCATTGGTATGCAGAGAGCTAACTATTCTACTATTTCAGCTTAGTGAGAGTTTTGATTTGATGCATAGATTTACTGATGCTACAAAATAATTAACTCCTCCTGCTGTTATACCCTATCCTAATAAAATTTGAAAGTAAAACAGGAGATCATGTTGATGAAGAGTGGCCACACTTGGCTGACATGATACAAGAAAATTTTAAGAAGAGTTGCATTAATCTAGAGCCCTAATTGATTAGGAATAAAGAAGCTCTAACTCTTGGGTGCAAGTAGTAATCCTAAGTGCTAAGTAAAAATAGCATACACTCAGTGTGCTCCTCATCTTGTGCAATTTGGGTGAAAGCAGTAATAACAATTTTAGTAATGAAAGACAAGTGGTACAACAGCTCTAGTCTTATATCTAACCTAGGTTAAAGGACAGTAAGCCAGCCAATTCATCCACTGTCTGGGTGCCCTTTAACTACATGCACAAATTTAGAAACACATAATTTAAATTAACAATAAGTCAAGATAAAAAATAAAACAAATTTACTGAAAACTAACTGAAGAGAATCTAAATGAACAATTCACAAAATTTATACAAATGAAAACTTATATTTGTAAACAAAACATACTGTATGAAAATATGAATAAATATCTGACAGGTACAAATTGATAATCTGCTAGAGTTTTACCAAGCTGCTAAATTAGCAGAAATTCATACCAAAGTAAACAGCACCATTGTCATTTTGTCAAAATTACAATTTAATTATATTTGAAACAATAATATGGAAATTGAAATAACTGCAAACAAAGAATGCAAAATAATAACAGTGTTTATGCCACATTAGCATATGTCACAGAACTGTCATATTATTCCTAATGAATTTCATCTAGCTCAGGCATTTCAAGGTATGTATCAGTGTTGTTAGTTTTTATTTTGAATTGTTTTTTATAATTGATTTTGCTATGTTTGATGTCTTCTATTATTCATTTAAGTGACTGGAAGTTGCATGTTGTGTTATTATCTAATATATAATTGTTGTGATAAGGAACTTTGATTATGGTATGATGAGAAACCCTAATGCAGATAACCAAGTGGCCATGATAGGCTGAAGTGACCAGTTGGGTAGAAGAAGCTCAGAAATTACTCTCAGGTACCATGGTCCAGTTATTACCACAAAATTAACTGAGCAAGGGGGGCATGTAGAGTCACTTGGGTCACCTATTTGATTTTTATTAATTGTCATTTGTATTAGTTTGTATTAGTGCTAAATGCTGCCTTAATTTAGCTTGTGATGCCACTATGAGTTTTTGATTTTAAGTGCAGTAATTCAAAATTACAATTATTTTTCCCCTTGTTTTATATTAACATGTGATTGCTCTATAGTTTTATGAGGGATCTTGAGCAGCAAGTTTTGTAAATACTGAACAGGTAATAATTCTCAAATTGTTATAAATATCTGAGAGACTTGTAATGAATGCACAATAGATTTAGTCTCACTTCAATCATGTTTGCTTTTTCTAAATCCTTTATTACTCTAACCCATTTTAGATCTTTGATGGAATATTTTGTAATAATAATTGCTTAAGTCTTGCATTGTATAGGAGAGTCATAGCTGCATGAGTAGCTTTTCTACAGATTGAGAGTACTGGGAACTTGGGCTGTGTATCTTAATCTTGGGCCACTCACTTTCTAGGTTTTTATCATCTTTTAAGGTTGTCCACATGTTGTCAATTTCCTTAAGTCTGGCTGAACTCTGAGAAAATGCAAAACTGACATGGAGGTTTGTGACAAAAACAAGGCCAGGAAGACCTGTATTAATTGACTCCAAGGTCTGTGCATGGATGGTAGCATCAATCAGTAGCCAGGTATCAACAGCAAGATGGTGAGTGGGTATCTTCTTGCACAAGAGTAGATCCATGTGTATGAGTTTTGTGGTGGAAATGATTTTAGTATTATACATACAGGTAGGATGATAGGAGCTATGATATAAAATAGTAAAATTTTCCATTCTGAAATGCAAGCTCTCAACTTGGTCAGGGATGCTATCTTGATATTCCTCCTTGAGGAACATTACAAGGTGGATGTTTTCAATCTTTGAGAGTCACTAGGCGATTTCTATCTTCTCTAAGATTTTTGGTTGAATGACTTCATTGACCCAGAAAAAATAGATCATGAGCAAGTTTTCAAAATCTATGTAGACACAATCAAAGCTCTGGATTTGCTTTTTGTTGTTGAGGAACTGGCAGAGATGTGAGAGAGTGTAATCTTCATTGAAACTGGTGTGCATTGTGCTGTGCCAATTGGGTTGAGGTTGTCTGCCTTGCATTTTATAGTCATAGCAGATTATGGTGTTAATGCAGGGCCTTCTTTCTGCATCAATAATGAATGGAATCACATCTACTGAACAAGTTAATGTCTTCAAGTTAGACATCCAGTGTAACTTATTTTTGGTTTCATCTGACAGATTATCACAGACAAAGTGTGTGGTGATGAACTATGGATGCAAGATCTCATCCCTGACCTTGGAGGTTTTGTGCTTTCATTCTTCCATTTTCCTGGACTGAATTGTGAGAGGAGGGACCAGGACTAGAAGGGGCTTTCAAGTCACTTTGGGACAGGGTTAGATTGATTACACTAGCAAAGGGCACTCTAAGAGTCTCCTCTGGTTCCCACACAGAGGATTGTCTCCATGCATAGTTATCCAAGGTCCACTCCCACACAGATAGTTGTTTCCATGCATAGTCATAGGAATCTTGCTCCTGAGGGGATAGTTGTCTCCCAGAGTAGTTGCAAGTGCTACTACATGAGTCCTCTGCTTGATGTTCTTGTTTATGGGAAATGCCATTGCTTGTTCATCATGGGGATGTGGCTTGGTTTGTCTTGTCTCAGGGATTTAGTCATCATCTCACACAATGTCTGATGAGTGGTTTATTCTCTGATCATTTCATCATGGTTGCTAAACAAAGAAATGAGATTTAATTCCCAATCCTGGGTATTTAACTGATCTAGATATTGTTGCTCTCTCACTTTACATTTAGGCAAAACACAAGTAGCTATAGTGTTGCTACTACTACCAAGGTTACTATCATAATCAACTTACATGAGGTCATCTCCCTCACATTTGGTGAGGTTATCATAAAATTCAATTTCATTAAGCCCATCATCAACAAGGGAAAACTCGCTATTAGCAATGATGGTAAGGTGTACCTCTTGAAATTCATGCAACATTTGATTTACAAAGTTTTCTAGAGTGGCTCATTGTAGTCTGGAAACATGATTGGGAGCAGAGTGCTCACCTCATGGCTAAACATGGCTCTAAATGGGCTGACTTTGGTGGTAGAGTAAACAGCAGTGTTGTAGAAGAATTCCACAGCCTCTATCACTTGCTTCCAGTTATGGCTGATGGCCTGAGTGAGGGCAACTCTAATATATTTAATAACAGTATGATTTAACCTTTTGATGACACCATATGTTGGTGGTAGGCAGTAGTGAAGTTGTGTACAACCTCTAACTCTCTCATTCCATCAAACTGTTCTAAAACTTTAGTCTGTGGTCAGACACCAACTGCTCCATGGGCCTGAAGATCCATTCCTTAACTACCTTTTTGTGAATCACCTCAGCAGTGGTGCTATTGAAGTGAATGAGTCTAGCATACTTCAAGAAATTGCCAAATAGGACAAGAAGGTATTGGAAACCCTTGTCATCACATGAAAGTTTTTCAAAATCCATGTGGACAACTATGTTTATTCACTCAGCAGCCTGACTGTGCAATTTGGCTCATTGCTCAGGGAAGTGTCCTGTTCCTTAGAGAAGGCAGGTTTCACAATTGTTGATAACATCTTGGACAGCAGTGTGGATACTGATAGTCATGTATTGTGCATTAAAAGTTCTCTAAGTCTAGATGATGCCTAAATGGCTGCATTTGTGGATCTTCCAAACTAAGTCTCACTGAAATTATTCAGGGACTGCCAACCAGTTGTTTCAACTTTGAGTATAAAGTAATCAGGCATCATTCAGCTTCCAGTTGTAATATTGGAATAGTGACTCATGACAGGACTCAAAATACAGTTTGTGTCTTTCAACTTGGCTATGATTTCTGAAAAAATTTTGTCATGTTGCTGATGTGCTACAATTTCCTCTTCAGAGATTTCCTCTTTAACAAGGATGGGGAGGATAGCTTTCCCATGTCTATCAGCATTTATGTCAGGAAGCTGTTCATACTCACTGGTTAGAATAAATCTGAAAGGAGTTTTTTCACCAGGCAGTTTTCTGAGGTCTTGTTCATAACTGGGCAGTGTGGTCCAATAATCCACATTAAGGTGTAGTCTCCCTGGAGGGTGCTTGATGGTAAATTAGAATTCATTCAAGTAATTGATCCACTGGGCAACAATGTTAGATTTATCCCTGGAGAACTACTTCAGCCATGCTAGCACAGAGGTATCTGTGCACACATGAAACTTGTGGCCCAGGATAAAAAAGCAAAACTTCTTAAGACTCTCAACAAGTGCTAGCATCTCATACATTGTAGCACCATAATTTAATTTGGCATTTCTAAGTTTCTGACTGAAATATTGTACTGGGCTCTCTCTACCATCAAGGATCTGGCTCAGTACACCACTGATTGCAACAGAACTAGCATTGCAGTCAACAAGAAATTCCTTTGAATAATCAGGCATATTGAGACTGGGTATCAATCTCAGCTCTAGCTTAACAGAATCAAGTTCCTCCTGTTCTGCCCAGGTCCAGTGGAATTCCACAATCTTCCTTAGTAAGTTAAAGATGTGCTTGGCTCAATTTGTGAGCTCCATAGTAATTGGGGAAACCCATCAGGTGCTGTATGTCTTTATGGGATCACAGAGTTTCTATACACTCAAGATGATCTTTAGCATCTTTTTTAATAGATATCCATCCTGGTTCTATCACCCTTCTGAGGAAGGTAATGTGTGGCTGTAACAGGGAACACTTGCTTCCATTAACTCAGAGATTAAAGATTAAGAGTTCACCCCAGTCTTTCCAGGTGTTAAGGAACAAGAATATCATCTATATAGGCTGTTATGTATGAGTACATTGGTGTCATCCCTAAGCACATGTGTGACATAGGGCTGAAAAGGTTGAGGGGGCATTGCAGAGCTTAAAAGCCATATACCTCCACTCAAAGAGAATGTACAGAGTAATGAAGGCAGTCTTCAGGATGTCAGCAGGCTTCATGGGCAACTGCCAATAGGCCTTGCACAAAACAAAGCAGGTGAACAATTTGTAACAACTAGTGTTGTAAAGAAGATCCTTGATCCAAGGAAGTGGATACACATCCTTGACTGTGATGTCATTCAATTTCCAGAAATCCACACAAAGGCAGTACTTATCTCCCTGTTTTAGGAAGAACAGTCAGTGCTGCATACAGGCTATTACTAGCCTAAATATTGCTACTTTCAATTAGATCACTTAAGATGCATTCATATTTTTCTTGGAGCTTTTCTGGGATTCTCCTAACAGGAAGGTGAATTGGATTATCATTCTTAGTTATGATAGAGCATTGTTCACCAACAGCCTTACTGATGCTGATTGAACCATAATTAAAAACTTTGTGATGCTGCCACAGCAGATGAGAAAGGGCTTCATGCTCTTGAGAGCTAAGGTGTGGATGAGTCCATTCATTGACAAGAGGGATCCAGACAGTATCATTCAGCTCTGGCAGATTGTGAATGGCAGTGAGTATCAGTAGACAGGTGGTGGCCTGGAATTCCAGACAGACCAGAGATGCAACAATTTTCAATTGAAGAGGGTCTATCTTGAGCAATGAACTAGAACTGTTTAGGATAGTAATGTGCATACATCCTTTAGAGATGTGACACAGGTTTAGGGAGAAGTTGATTCAAGTGAAATGCTTCCCCTTAAATCTGGAGACCATAATGTCACCAGTGTATGCAGGGTCAGTGGTGATGGGACACATTGCCAATGATGAGGCTCAACAATGACCTTCTTGGAAAAACTAAACAAAGTATCCTGTTCTGAAATGGTGGTGAGTTCCTGCCAGAATTCACTTTCACAGATAGAAATTGTATTGTTTCCATAATCAATGATACATGAGTTCTACTTGAGAAAATCATTTCCCAGAATTATATTGTACAGAAGTGGCTGATTGCAGGTATTGATAACAATTAAATCAACAACAAACAGCTCCTGCCAAATGTGTAGCTCCAGGTTCAGCATGTGGCCTTTCAAAGACCATGAATTCCTGGAAGCATCCAACAGGCAAGTGGTGGATGGAAGTAAATCATTTTATGGCAAACACAACTTGGAGCAACAAGTGTCACTTATGATGAAGGCAGATGCCCTGGTGTCCATAGTGACATTAATTAAAGATCCATTTATATCCACAGGGATAATGTTAGTATGCAATAATGAAGTGATTACCAGGATCTCATGCACACATTTTCTAGTAGGCAGTGCTCCAGCTAGTTTAACATATCACTGGAGCTGACAGGTGAATGAGGAGGATGCTCTCCCATTTCCAGTTCATCAAGGATGAAACCATTGCCATCAGCAACCAAACAAATCACAGCATGGCATTGAGATTTAGTGTGGCCCTTCTGACCACTGTGAAGACAGCATGTCTGCTCTAGATCAAACTTTGGCATAGGAGCAGAGGTACTTGAAGTGATGGGAGGTTTCAGAGCTGTGGGACCAATCTTAAACTTTCCAGTATCCTTGTCAATGTGTGATGTGTTATGTAGCATGTATACAATACTGCTGGCTTTACAAATAATCTGATTAAGATTGTCTTCAGGGTCACACTTGAGTTCAAGGCAACTGTGTATATTTGAAGGGAAGCCTTGACAAATGTAGGAGAAAAGATTGTGCTTGAGTACTCTGGCATCAGCTTGCTCAAATGGAACAACCTTTCTACTTGCATGATGTATGTGCAATGTCATTGCCAGTTTTAAATGAGAGATCACATAACAGTGTTTTGAATTGGTGTTTAATGTGAGGAGCTTTATAGTGGTCCTCAAAATATCCAATGAGAAGTTGATAGTTGGTTTCATTCCCAATAGCAGTTGTAGGTAGAATCAATTTGGTAAACCATGGTCCACTCTTTATAGCAGATGTCAAAAGATCAGTTGACTGTGGGGGAGTAAGTGGAGTTATGCGAGTGGGTGTAACACAAGTGTTTACAGGTGCAGGATGCAAAATGGTCACACTCAGCACATATGAAGCTGGAGCAGCAACTGTGGTCAATGTAGAAACTTGAGTTAAAGCTGACTGTGTAAAAGTGGGCTCTCCAGTTGTAAATGAAGTGACAGGGGTAACAAATTGAGGTGTCAATGGTGTAGAGGTAGCAACAATAGGGCTGCCCAGAAGGTGAGCAGAAATCATTTCAGAAATTTGTTCAGAAAGGCATTCAGAAAAATTGTCCAAAATGTTTTGTAAAACACTGCAAGTTACATACTCAGAAAGTCCAGACTGAAAGGGTGAAAAGTGAGGTGGGCTACTCTGCCTTGGCAGAGATGTAGGCAGAGGTGTCAACAGGGTTTGGAGTTGAATTTCCAAAGCATTGATTGAATCAATTAAATATCTCTCTCTCAAATGAGCATCACTGGTTTGTTCAGCAAGGGCAGTTCAAAACTGCTCAATTTCAGTGTGTTGAGGCACCCAGCTGACTCACACCAAATGGAAAAACAAAACCAAATATGGTAAAACAACAGGAACAGTTCTGTATCACGTCAGGGTAACCATGTAGAATTGCAGGGGTGCTCTCACCACTCAAGCAGTACTAAGTAACTCTTAGGTTCTTCTGAAGGTTGCAAAGATAGCCATTGCAGAGAGTGACCCATGTTCTAACAGAAAAAGAAGAACATTGGTAGTTCACCAATTTCATTAAAGAAAAACTGAAACCATCACTGGGAAAGCATTCTATATAGCAACCAATTCACATGGCATCATGCTGAAGCCATATCAAGGAAGCCATCCTGACTTGCCAAGGTGCCAATTGTGTGTCTCAAGTATTAATTTCTAGCTCAAATAAACAATTTATCTCATAGTTCTTGTTATCTCAGCTCATGTAAATAAATATAATAATAGCATGTAGTTACCATGGATTCTTATTGGCCAACAGAATATTATATTTGCATAGTGTGATGTTAAGCACATGTATGAAAATGATCAAAGTAGAAGTTGTTATTCCCTCACATATACTTAGCCTTAAAGCAACCACAATATGGGCTGCCAACTGTCAAAGGGCTAGTTATCATCCTAGGCACAGCAAAGTAACTCCCAAATTATTGCCAGATCTTACACAAATTTAATTATTATAAAATCCATAACACCTAAAATGGTTAGTAATTTAATAAGAAAGAAAAAAGTAACAATGTCTAAGCAAGATGAAACTTTTATTGGGCCTGGCTACAATGTCTTCCCTACTTTATACAAAAATCAGTAAATAATTACCAGTAATCTGTTTACAAAGTTGTCACATGAATTCCCTCACAAATTAAGTGAGCAATCACACATCTCTATAATTTGAGGGGACAAGAATTAATTTTATTGTAAAACTACACTCAAAAATAAACAAATTACTAAAATGGAATGCAAAATTAGCACCAATTGATTAGAGTGTGAAATAATTGAATAAAAAATTAAAAGGGGTGCCCTGAGTGACTCTACAATAAATACATGCATTTATATGAGCAAAACTTATACAAAAAATAAACATTATCATACCATTGCTAATATTAAAAAATAGAAAAACAGGTTCTGCACAGTATTCTGTCATGGTCAGAAATTACTGAGTAAATTGTATCAGAAATACTTAAAACTAAAATTTCACTGTTTACAAAATTTATGCTCATCTAATCATAAATTTAGCATTGTTATTTACTGAGTTCATATTACAAATTTTGAATTTGAAATTGATGAATAATTTAGTTATTGTAGAGTCACTCAGGGCCTTTATTTATTTTTATTATTTGATTTTTGGCACTCTCCAATTAATTTGGTGCTATTTAGTCTTTAATTCAGTGATTTTATTAATTTGTAATCTTTTCAAACTTAGGTTTTGAATTTAGTAATTGTCCCCTCAAGCTATAGATTACATGTGACTACTCATTTAATTTGCAAGAGAAACAAGCTAACTTTTGTAAAACAGTAAATATTTACCTTTTTCTTGTAATAAATATTGAACTCAATGTAATCAAATGTCAAATAAATTTTGTTCTCACTGGAAACTGTTTGCTCTTTCATTATTCTATTATCTGCTAACCTTTTTAGATTTGGTATGAAAGTTATAATAAAGCAATTGTAAGATCCAGTAATAATGTGGGAGGATCTCCACTGTGCTTGGAGCAATAACTCACTCCTTGACAGATGTGAGCCCATATTGTGGTCACTTTAAGGCTATGTATAGGCATAGGAAATAAAAGAACTACTACATCTATCAATCAAACATGCACAAACTATCACACAAAGTGAATATACTATGCCATTGGAGTACATGAATACATGGTAATTACGCATTATTTAATATCTTTATTACATGAGCTGAGAAGATAAACACAGAGCTAAATTTGTTTTATTGAGATAGAAATTACAACTTGAGACACATGATTAGCACCTTGGAATGTACAACTTGAGACACATGTATTAGCTACTATGTGATGTTGTAAGGATGGATTCTAATGACTTGGATTTGATGAGATGCTGTGTGAATTGGTTGCTACTGGGAATACTGTCTTGGAATTACTTTTTCTACAATGAAATTGGCAAACTACTGATCTTCATTTGTTTTGTTAGAGAATGGGTGGCTCTTGGCGATGGTAATCTTTTGCAACCTTTGTACTGCTTGAGCTGCTAGATGCACCCTGCGATTCTACATGGTGACCCTGACGTGATTCTTGGACACTCTGGAGTGTCAGTTAAACTATCTACTCCATTCTTTTACTGTGTGCAGTTGGATTGGCGTTTGGAGATGTACTCCAGTTGTGAAGTTTGTGCGCCTACTGAGGCAGTTGCCTGTCTTTCACTTGGTGATAGTGACATGAAACAGAACTGTTCTGGTGTTTCCATATTGTATTTGGTTTTGTTTTCTACTGGATGTGAGTCAGCTGGGATGGATTTCCCCTGACCATGATCTACTTCACCACCCATTGATGTGCAGCTTCACCTTATATGTAATTTTACATTTGTCAGCTCTGTGATCTGATGCTGTTACCAAGCCCTGACTCTATTCTTACCCATTCTTGGTGCTATATTGGTTTTGTCTTGTTTTTCTAGAATATTGATTGCATACCTATGCCCTGCTACCATCTGTCAAGTGCTTTTATTTCTCCTACACAGTTGGATGTTTCTCCTACCTTATTGGAATTGTTATTGGAACATTTTTCTCTTATTTTACTTTATCTACTTAATTGTTCTTGTTCTTATGGATATGGATTTTTCTAACTCTCATAATGGGACTCCCACTCAGGGTTTCCCCACTCAGTCCATCTTGCCCACCAAAGCATTGGGAAGTGAACAATCAAATCTTTTCAATCAACACTCAGTGTTGCCTTAATTCACCAGTAAAATAGATGAAATTTCACAGTCATTCAATGAGTGGCTCTTTCTTTTTGAGCATACAATGAAGCAGTATAAAACCACTCAAGATGCTGCTGCCACACAATATCCCATGTTCCTTCAAGGCCTTGTATACAATCAGTACATGATGCTGGATAGGGAAGTTAAGACAAATTATCAGTTACTTGTTGGTCACTTTGAGGACCACTACAAAGCACCTCACATCAAGCAGCAATATATGACACTTTTATGTTATCTTTCCTTCAAGAAGGGAGATGATGTGAAGACTTACATTACATAAGTCAATAGACTCTTTTGCCTCAGCAAATTAACTCCAGAGTACTTAAGACACAATCTCTTCTCATACATTTGTTGGGGATTTCTATCAGGAGCTGCCTCAAACTTAAATGTGACCCAGAAGATGATTTGAACTCTATTATCAAGAAGGTGATTAGCATTGTTTATATGCTACAGAATACAACATGCATCAAGAGAGATGCTGGTAACCTAAAGATGGGTCAAACTACTTCCAAAACAGTAACTTCTTCAAGTTTTGCTACAGTGCAGAAGAAGACAGATAATGAAAGACAGTCAGCTCACATTTGTACTCAGAGTGGGGCAGTTATTTGCCTAATTGCTGATGGGGATGGCATCATCCCCACAGATGTGAATGGATTGCTGATTAAGGCTACCATTGATACAAAAGCCTTTGTATCCATCATAAGCAACACCTGTTGCAACAAGCTTTGCTTACATAGAGAAGATTTGTTACCTTCCACCACCCATTTGTTGGATGCTTTGGGAAACACCATTTCTCATTGAAGGGTCAGATCAACAACCTCGAGTTGCACATCCACCAAGAATGCTTTCAAGTGGACCTTATTGTGGTTGACACCTGCAATCAGCCTCTACCTTACAATGTCATCCTAGGAAACAACTTCCTCAAGAAGAATGTGTGTGTAATCAACTGTGGAACCAACACTCTCTCTATTTGTGAAAGTGAGCCACAGGAAGAGCTTACTGCTACTTGTAACAAAGAAATCTTATTAACATTAACCAATACTATCATTGTGGAACCATGGCACTGGTGATGAGCTGCTGTCACTATGAGCTCTCCTTATGAGGGGGACATCATGATCTTGGGACAAAGGGGGGAAATGCCTTCATGGCCTACATCTCTCTCCAGACCTTTGTCACATCTCTTGTGGAAAGACTTACATTACTGTGCTCAATAGTTCCACATGCCTGATCAGAATGGATCCAACAAAGCTAACCATCATTGCAATGCCAGTCTGACTCAAACTCAAAGCTGCAGCCTGTCTGCCCATTCTTACAGCAATTCACTATCTGAGGTAAACAAGTGATCCAGTCTGGATCCCAGTTGTAAATGAGAAAACTAATGGACACCTGAGTCCACAAGAATGTGACACACTCTCTGCCCTCTTGTGCCACCACCATGATGTGTTTAATTACAGATCAATTAGTGTTGGAAAGGCCATTGGGGAACAACATGCCATTGAAACTACGAGTGATTGCCCCATCTGGTTGCCAGTTTGAAGGGTACCTGAGAACTTAAGAGCAGAGTAGGAACAAATCCTTAGCAATCTCTTTGAAAGTGGGATCATACAGAACAGTAATAGTCCATATGCTGCACCTATGGTGTTCATTCACCAAGGTGAGAAGTACTGCCTCTGTGTCAACTTTTGATGATTATATGACATCACAGTTAAGGATGTGTATCCATTACCTTGCATTGAGGATCTCCTCTATGATGCTAGCAAGTACCAGTTGTTCTCATGCTTGGATCTCTGTAAAGCCTATTGGCAAATACCAATGAAGCCTGCCAACATCCCAAAAACCACTTTCATAATGCCTTACAGCCTTTTTGAATGGAAATACTTGGCCTTCAGGCTTTGTAACACTCTGGCCATGGTTCAGCATTATGTCATGTGTGTATTACAGAATGGGGCCAACATTCTAGAACCTGGGATCACTGCATATATGGATGATATTCTTGTTGCTGGACACACATTCTCTGATCATTTAGATAAGTTGGGTTGCACTCTCAAGATTCTGTACAACTCCAGACTCTGGGTAAATGGAAATAAATGTTCACTCATTTTTCCACAAGTTACCTTCTTGGGAAGAGTGATTGAACCAGGGAGAATATCTATTAAGAATGATGTAAAGGACCATCTTGATTGTATTGAAACTCCATGCTTGAGCAAGGACGTCCAATGCCTGATGGGCTTTCTTAATTATTACAGCTCCTTCATCTCTGAACTAGCCAACTGAACCAAGCATATATCTAATTTACTTTGAAAAAACACTGAATTCTGTTGGACCTGGGCTGAACAGGAAGAGCTGAATGCTGTAAAGCAAGAGCTCAGATGGATCCCCAGTATGAATATGCCTGACTACATGAAGGAATTTATCATCAACTGTGACACAAGTTCAGTTGCCATCAGTGGTGTGCTCAGTCAAATGATCAATGGCCAGGAGTGCCCAGTACAATATTTTAGCTGGAAGCTCCACAATGCTGAGCTAAATTATGGAGCAACAAAGTCTGAGATGCTAGCACTTGTAGAGAGTCTGAATAAGTTTTGATTCTTCATCTTAGGTTGTCAATTCATTGTTTGTACCAACAACTCCATGCTAGCATGGCTCAAGAAATTCTCTGGCAACAAGTCAGTGTTTGGTTTCTGACTGCAGTCCCCAGTTCAAGAACACCTTAATATCCACTCTTATGAAGGAACTTGAGATCATACACAATTTTAGCACTGCTTACCTTCTGCAGTCAAATGACATCGTCAAGTGACTGAAATGCACCATCATTAAGCTGATTAGAGTTGCTTTAGCATGTGATGCTGATAGAAATTGGAGACATGTCATAGAAGCAGTTGATTTCTTTTATAATACTACTATTCACTCCACCACCAGAGTGAGCCCTTTCAAAGCCATGTTTGGCTGCAAACCAAGCACTCCCCTGTCCGTCATGTTTCCAGACTACAATGAGCCAACCTTTGAGAATTTTGTGAACCAGATGCTGCAAGAATTCCAGGAAGTGCACCTCTCTATCTGCTGAAATACCAATCAGTCTGTCATTTGCCAGAAAAGGAACTTCAACAAAAAGCTATATGGCAAACACCATAAACAGGGAGATTCTGTATTTGCTTATTTTCCTCATCAGGTTACTGATGCTAACCAAGTACAAAAACTTGCCACTAATTGGCAAGGACCTTTTAAAATAGTTAAAGTATTAGATCACCACCAGTACCTATTAGATAACTGTAAAGTTGCCCATTTTCAGCAACTTAGACAAATGATTAAGGATATACAAAATGCAGTCATTGACAACATTAACGGGTTTTCTCTCATCAATGACAGTGTTAATGAGATTGAATGTTATGATAACCTCACTGAATGTGAGGAAGATGACCTTACACAGGTTGAGTATGATAGTAACATTTTGCCTAAACAAAAAGCTAGAGATCAGAGATATTTAGATCATTTAAATACCCAGGAATGGGACCTTAATCTTATCTCATTATTTAGCAACTATGAAAAGAACAGAGAATCAACCTCCAACCAGATACTGAGTGTGACAATGAATCAACCCACAGGATGAAACAAATTGATCAACAATGCCAAGACAACCAGATGAAGGCACATCACAAAAGCAAGAGTGCCCAGCAGAAGACACCCATAGCAGCTGACTATGAAGGGAGACAACTCTCTGCTTGGGAACAGACTTCCCGCGACTATGCTCAAAGACAACTCTCTGAGCAGGAGCAGACCTCAGATGACTATGCAGGGAGACAACTCTCTGTGCGTGAATCCGAGGAGCATAGAGTGCCTTTTGCCCAATTGTCTAACATAACCTTGCCCCATGTTGACTTGAAACCCCCTCCTAGTCCCAGTCCGTCCTCCTGTGACTCAGCTAGTATTAGGTCCTGGAAAGCCAAAGAATGCAAAGCTAAGACATCCAAAGTTGGCGATGAGATTCTGCATCCGTATTTTATAGCTACTGAGAAAATGGTTCATTTAGTTCGAGACAACATATCCAAAGAGACTAAGAATAGGTTATGATTGACGTTCAACACCAAGGATTTAACCTGTTCCATTTACTTGATCCCCTTTATCATCAATGCAGAGCATAGACCCCAGATCAATGCTTTTATCTGTTACGATTCTAAAATGTTAGCTGGCATGACATGACCCTACTGGCGAAGTACCGTTCATAGCATGTTCAATGAGGACTTCAATCTGTCTCACTTATGCCAGTTTCTCAACAGCAAAGAAAAAATAAAGAAATTTGAATGTATTAACATTGACTTTGTCAATGAGGTGAACCACCCCAAAATAATGGAAAAAATTGAAATTGCCTATTGACTTGCCAAGGTGGAGAAGATATGTTTAGTTATGTTCTTAAAGGAAGAGTATCAAGATACCATCCCAGACAAAGTTGAGAGTTTACACTTTCACATGGAAAATTTTACCATTTTGTATAGCAGTTCTTACCAGCCTATGAGTATGTACAATACTCACATAATTTTGGCCACTAAAATCATTTACACAGATCTCGTCTTATGTAAGAAGATTCCAACACACCGTCTTGTGGTCAAGACTTGTCTGATCATTGATAGGTGCATTCAGGCTCAGTCACTAGAGTCACTTAATATCAGCTTGCCTGGCCTCCGCTCTGACGTCTCTGATCTCCATGTCAGTTTTGCCTTCTCGCAAAGCGCAGCTACTCTGCAGGAAATTGATGAAGTGTGGGCAAATTTGAAAGCAGATCGCAGTCCTGAGACACAATGGCCTACAATCAAAATCTGTAGCCCCACGTCACAATATCATCGATCAGTCGAGAGTATGCTAGCGGAGTTATGTTTGTCTCATGATACCCAAGATCATCTGAACTTTTCAGAAAAGATGGTCTCAGAGAAATTCGCGCCAGGGATCCAATCCCATGGAGCCATGTGGGTTCTCACCACTTTCCTCACCGTCGATTCTCACCTTCAGCTACCTATGGATAAGTCTACTAGAGAAAAACTTGTGAAGCAGTGTCCCCATGAACTTGCAATCAGTCCTGCTGCCTGGAAAGTCAAGAACTGGCTGCTCCACTCTTGCTCATTGCCTGCCTCTCCAGGGAAGACTAAAAAAGCAATGGAACATTTTGAGAAGTATCACACCTGTCCCATCAGATCCAGTGGACCCCTTGGTTGCCTTCCACCTCAAATGATTGTTAACTGTTTAGGAGTCGCTTTCTCCAACTTAAATATCTTTTCGGACACACTCAAGAAATGCATGTGGGGAGCCACCACCGAGACCAAATTCCCTTCTCTTAGCTCAGAATATGCACCTATGTGCACTCATTGACTCATGAGCTGTGAATATGGTTCAAAGAAGTAATTTATCAAGCTGGTCAGTCACTATGACGCCCTGTCATGCATGGAAATTCTATTCAACTTGGAGCAGCTCAATTATCCTGAGTGTGGGTACAGCAAACTCACCAAAACCCAGCAGTAAGCTACTAAGGATGGTGAGATCATCCTGATGACCATTTTAGGGCAAACTATGAAAATGCCCAAACAATTCTATCACAAGGAAGAGCTCTTATCCTCATCAGTTATTGAGGTGTCACCAGTGACAAAAGCCCTAATCAAAGCTGTTAACCTAAAAAAGTTTTCTAGTGTCACAGTCTGACCATAGTGCATGCCCACTTGGTCTCTCACTGATAATGAATGAATCCTGACTATTGAGCACCACCCTGAGAAATTTGCTGAAAAGCCAGCAATAGTTGATAGAGTTGTCAAGCCCAACAGCAACAATGATATCTTAGGTCTCATGAAATGGTGCCTCACTGAGATGCTAACTAAGGAAGAGTTGGTCCTTCTACTATCACCAGGGCAACAACTCGCCTTGGATGTAGAATGTACCACAGCCTGCCTTTGCCTCTCTACTGCCCAAATTGAAAGTTTACTGTAACATCCTCCACCTAGCTTATTACACCGTGTCTAATTACTGATAATGAGGTAATGAGTACTCTGGTAAATCGCGGGTGAGGTGTTACCAAGTTGTTGAACCATCAGACCTTCCTCTCTTATTAACTAGTTATGTTAATTAAATAATCGAGTATTGACTATCACTGTTTAGGTGACAGAGCAGTATGATGTTTCCTCTTCAGTTCTTCTATGGGCTACTGCCTGAAGCTGATCTCCACAACACAGCTCCTCTCCTTCTGCAACGATGGTTGAGTCCACGGCACCACCTCAGCTCAACTGGAATTAATTATGTGTACCTTATGTTAGCTTAGTGCGTGCACTCAAGTAAAGTTGTAACTGACTTAAACTCAACTTTGTAAAGTGTTTGTTGTTTTGATTTAATAAAGCAACCGGGCGTTGACACTAACTGCATTTGGATAATATTAAAATTAGCCATTACTGTAAAACTATCAGCTTAAA
>CABFPE010000187.1:389287-400121 GCA_900660155.1 Hofstenia miamia
GTGACTGGCACAAGGACCCTGAGAATCGATCCCATGATGGAATCCAGCCACTACTCTACACAACTTGCCTAGCTGCACATTTTATTAAATAATCAAACCAGATAAGAGTAAAAATGAAAATTAAATAAACTCTGAAGAATTTATTGTTCATCAAAATTATGGTTGAATCAAAGCTATTTATAAAATTTCTACAAAAGTACCTGCCGATTTTAAATTTCAAATGATTCGTCTGCCAATATGGCTGTTCCTACGTAAGCGTTAATTCGCTCAATTTAATTTGTCAATTATTACTTGATTGGCTAACAAGTTTTCTTATTTTGAACAATATTAAATCTTAGTTGCATTTTACAAAAATAACTAAAGATCATTAACTAAATTTTTACAATTAATTTCAATTAGTATTAATCATTCAACGTTGTTCAGCTTAGTTGCTTTTTGGATGATGCTACATTACAGAGCCAAGGACTCCACAGTGCTTTCTGGGACTCCATCAAGGATGCCAAAATAAATTACCCTGTCACAATTGGAACAGCCTCCCTCCAGAGCAAGTCCACCTTTGCCCAGTTGGAAAACCACGTCAAGAACAACAACCTTCTTTGTATCCCACTGCCTTGTTTAATGACACCACTGATTCTGCCATCATGGAGAGTATGCCATGGAAAGAAGAAAGTTTCTGCCCATCTCAACAACTGTCTTAATTATGTCTCAACTGCCTCTGAAGTCAACTGAGCCATGCAAACAAAGGAATACAAAGAAGCCCATGATGCATTGTTGGAAGGCAGTAACCCTGAGCATGTGTATATCAATGGGAAGTTGACTATCAAGGATATCTTTTGGAAAGGGCAGCCTATCTATACCTAGCTAGAGAAGATCCACCAAACTATCAACTCACTTGACCCTCATGTTGTCATCTTATTCCAAGCCAGAGGTGACCTTATGTGGGCCAACAAAGTGGAAACAATATCCCAATACTACAATGTAACCAAGCATATTGAGATCATTACTATGCTATGTGCTGGCATCACAGATCCTGAAGAGATGACACTGCAGCAAGTGACCAAATACTGCTCACTCTTTGTTGATCACAATACTTGTATGGGATCTCTCAGAGAGGTTTTCCTTCACTTTTATCCTGATACCAAGATTAGCACTGATGATGTGCATACCTTGCACACTGACGCCTTGATGATGCTCCTTATCACCCTCAAGGGCTTCTGTCTGTACAAGTGTTTTTTCAACACTTTCACCTGAAGGTTGAATGTACTGTGAGAAAATTGCCCCATTAGTTCAAGGTTACTAGAGCTTAAGTATTTTAGGTTACACAGCAAAACTGTCACTTAAAGGGAGGCACTGATGCAGATCACTAGGGGACCCTGCTACACAGAGGTTTCATCTTGGGATGATGTATTGGCCAAAGAGATGATCAAAGAAGCCCAAAAGTTGTTGTGTTGTCCTACAGTCCAACTGTTATCACAGCCTTAACCATGCAATGGGGGGGCATGTAGAGTCACTCAGGGCTTTTATTTATTTTTTTATTATATTTTAGGCACTCTCCAATTAATTCAGTGATTTTATTAATTTGTAATCTTTTTGAACTTAGGTTTTGAATTTAGTAATTGTCCCCTCAAGCTATAGATTACATGTGACTACTCATTTAATTTGCAAGAGAAACAAGCTAACTTTTGTAAAACAGTAAATATTTACTTTTTTCTTGTAATAAATAGGGAACTCAATGTAATCAAACATCAAATAAATTTTGTTCTCACTGGAAACTGCTCTTTCATTATTCTATTATCTGCTAACCTTTTTAGATTTGGTATGAAAGTTATAATAAAGCAATTGTAAGATCCAGTAATAATGTGGGAGGATCTCCACTGTGCTTGGGGCAATAACTTGCTCCTTGACAGATGTGAGCCTATATTGTGGTTGCTTTAAGGCTACATATAGGCATAGGAAATAAAAGAACTACTACATCTATCAATCAAACATGCACAAACTATCACACAAAGTGAATATACTATGCCATTGGAGTACATGAATACATGGTAATTACATGTTATTTAATATCTTTATTACATGAGCTGAGAAGATAAACACAGAGCTAAATTTGCTTTATTAAGCTAGAAATTACAACTTGAGACACACAATTAGCACCTTGGATTGTAAGGATGGATTCAAATCACTTGGCTTCAGCAAGATGCCATGTGAATTGGTTGCTACTTGGAATACTGTCTTGGAATTACTTTTTCTACAATGAAATTGGCAAACTACAAATCTTCATTTGTTTTGTTAGAGATCAAGCTGCTCTTGGCAATGGTAGTCTTCTGCAACCTTTGTACTGCATGAGCTGCTAGACACACCCCATGATTCTACATTATGCCACAATATCTGATCCCAAAAGAAAGACAAAACACACTGTCTACAACTATGCATCACTGACAAAGCAATGAAAAAACAACTACTTGAGAAAAGTTTTCCTCCACTTCTATCCCAATACTCAGATTCTTGAAGATGATAGTCATATGTCAGATATTATAGTAAGCATGACACTAACAGTAGCACTTAATTGGCTAAGACTATGCAAACAATTCTATGACATCCTTACAGGAAGATATAACAATTTATGGATGAACTGTATCATCAATTTATAATAGCTCAACACTAAAATAAAAGTGAAAGGAAATAATAATGAACTAACTTTTGATGACTATCTATCAAAAATAAAATAAAAATTAGTAGAAAAAGTAACAAATGAATGTTCAAAAATAATCTACTAGATTTTCAAATTTCAAAGGAGTGTCAAAAATTTGTTATATGCAAACAGAGATTGCCAACATTTATGTTTATAGCACTTATTTTTCAATGAAGTTATAGTTATATATTTGAGTGACCAAATTTTTTTAAAGTGTATTTCAATAAGCTATTTATTTTTTTACAACTAAATAGCTTTTTGAAATAAATTTTAAGGAAGTACATGTATTGATTCAAATATATAATTACAATTTCATTGAAGTATTGTCATTATCAGGCATTATTTTCAGGTGAAATCTGACATGGGGGAAATGATCAGATTTTTCAAATACTCAGAATGTCAAGAATTCTAATTTGAATAAGCTCACAATACTTGATTTGGAAAACTCAATAAAATATCCACTCAAAAATATAAAAATTGAATTATTTTAAATTTAAATTTCCTTCCATCACAAATAACTTTTTTTAGCTTAGAATTATTGTAAAAGAGTGTTCTTTACCTTAAAAAACTCAGAATTAAAAAAACTCAATCAAACTTGTAATTTTCCTTAAAAAAAGTCTCAAACTTGAAACATAAAAATGGGTACTTGGTCTTAGTAATTCAAAATATGACTAAAAAAACCTGGAAGTGATATACACTCAAACAGAGTTTCTGCATATCAGTTTGAAGATTACTGTTGGCAAAAGTAAAATACCAAAGCATATCACTGTATGACAGCCTCAGTTGGTATTTCAAATGGATACCACATTTCTCAAAACTAATAACAAATATTTTAAAACAAATACCAAATATCTCAAAAAATTAAATTGGAAAAATATCATTTTTATGGAATGGCATTTAGACACAGATCTTTTGACAGTGTGGTTTATATTGTCATGCAGAATATTGTTTCACAAAAAATCAACAATAATAGATTTATTTAATGAGCAGAAATAGTGAAAATACATTTCTATGTTAATTGAGTTAAAACAGTTGCTTAAAAAGCTTTCTAATATTTGATGTCCCATCAAGTTACTGTCCTTTATACACCTTTTTAATCAGTATCTGTTTGAGATATTTGACATTTGTTTTGAAAAATGTGGTATCCATTTAGGCAACAGCAAATATCCCCAAAACAAATTGCACCTAAAATTACTATTACAGTGAAAATAGACATCCACTATAAATGATTACATATTAAAATGAAATGAAATGTTGAAAATATTTAAATTCTTCTATATATGGAGGTGGTGACTTGGTTAGGCATTCACAACTAGTCCTAATCTTATTCAGAATCTAGCCCTAACACTAACTAAAAATTTGATTATTTTATTGACCTAGTAGGAAAGCAAGCCATTATAAACTTTAGGGTGAACACATATAAGCTTAAAAAATTGTAAAACTTTTTCTGAAAATAGATTGCATGATCTCCAATGTGTTTTGCATTTTTTCAGTGAAATTTGTTTTCAGGGACATTTGCTGACACCATCCATTTAAAGTACAAACTGGTTGGTACTTTTTATCAACATATGAAATCTTGAAACCAACATAAGGAACCTTGAAATCAACATAGTAAATCATTATGATAATATGAATGAGGTATGAAGATTAATAATATTTGATGGGGCATTTAAAATTTTCTTATATGTACATTAAAATATTTATCTGAGTTTTTTTATGAAATCAAGGTGATTCTAGTTAAGAAGAGAACATGGTTAAACTATTTCTCCATTTTCAGATGCTTGGGTGTCTTATATACAATGAGTATTTACAATATTTACAAACATGAAGACAACTAGTCAACATGAAAAGTGCATGATCTGGCCAATAAATAACAACAACTGCCTGATGTTACGGATGTGTCTCACTTCCCCCAAGTCTGACGTCACAAAATATTAAATACTGTTAGAGACAACATTTCAGTGAAATTGTAATTATATATTTAAATAAATATCTATATTTCTTTGCACTCTATTTTGATTAGTTTTATATGCAGTTAAGATTGCTGAAATACAGAATTGCAATTAAATAAATGTAATTATGTGCAATAATTATAAGCATTGACTATTTACATATTATATATGTATATTTTACCCCGACACTGTTTAGATCTAACCTGATGATTAGAGAATTGCATTAGCATGCCTTGTGCTGTGTAATTTCAAAATTCATAGCTAATATATAAACGCTAATTTGTTTTGTGTCATATCTATTTCGGACTAATTTCAGGTAGCTTATCTATTTCTAAAAAGTATTTTACAGATTCGTAGTGTAAGACAACACAGCTGTTTCTAATATGGAAATTATAGGTTTAAATCCTGTTGGATCTGCCTTTTGAAATGTTCCTTTATTTTTCAAACAACAATTTGAAATAATATACCTGCAGGCATACCAGTATAAAATAAAAATCAGAAACATTAGCAATTTTTGCTTAACACCTGGATGATATAAATTTCTGTATTGTATTTGTAAATAGCAAACCAATGTGATGCATTATTAAGATTTTTCCAGATTCCTGGTCCCCCTTGAGTAATATACTCAAGTATTAACTGCTTTTAATGCAGGGGTGTCATGAGAGAGCTGACTCCCACTCATTGTTGCCAGGCTAATTTTAAATTCTAGTAAAATACATGTAAAAAATTACATTCAAAATTTTCAAAGTTATAAACAACTCTCCATTACTGCTAAAAGGAATAGAATAGTCTGCCAGGACAAACAATGCATATTATCTGATCAGGAAATTTATCAGATATATAATAAACAATTTGCAAACAAACAAATTACGAATGAACGCGAAAAAATTAATTACTCATTACAACAGAGTACAAAAATAATGAACATAATTAAATTTCTATTTTAAATCTAAACAGATTTTCAAAGAACTGCTAAATATTTACTAAATGCAAATGGCGAACCTCAACATTTACATTTATTTAATTGCAATTCCGTATTTCAGCAATCTTAACTGCATATAAAACTAATCAAAATAGAGTGTAAAGAAATATAGATATTTATTTAAATATATAATTACAATTTCACTGAAATGTTGTCTCTAACAGTATTTAATATTTTGTGACGTCAGACTTGGGGGAAGTGAGTTTGGGGGAAGTGAGACACATCCAATGTTACACACTGCCACAGTCAAGACTCCGTGATTTTTCATGGTGATGAGGATCTGGCCCAAATGTATCAATTCGACCACTGTTCATTCAAACATGCAACACTATGAGTAGTCATGGCTAACTCACATTGGTTGAGATCATATTAAGACAAGGCATTGATTTGAACCTTCAAAACCAGCCTATTTTCTGCATGACACATCCCATACACCAATTGTGGCTGGCAATGACTGCAAACAACAAATAAAAATCGAAAAACCATCTTCATGAATTGACACCCATTTAGGATCACATCAGGGTCACCATGTAGAATCATTGGGGTGATTCTAGCTAACAAGAGAACATGGTTAATCTATTTCTCTACTTACATATGTTTGCATGTCTTATATAAAATGCATATTTACAATATTGACAAACATGAAAACAACTAGTCAACATGAAAAGCATGTGATCTGGCCAATAAATAACAACAACCAACTGATGTTACAATATTTTATCATTTAGTCTAGATTACAACTCAATAAACAATTGCTAAAAACTATACCTCATGCATGCTAGATTTTTGTTGATATTGTAATAACGATTTGCTATGTCGATCTCAAGGTTCCCTTTGTCGGTTTCAAGATTTTGTATGTTCATAAAAAGTACCAACCCAACAACATCTGTTAAGTATTTAGCAACATTTGACAAATCGAATTGTAAAGCATTTAGCATCGCACTGTATTGTATTAATGTACTAATTTTGTGATGTGTCTTTGCATTTTTTCACAATATAAATTTTAAATGAAGAAATTATGCTTCCCGGTAGATATTTATGTTGGAAATATGAAAATTTCATTATTATTGTGTTAGAGGTTGCATAAAACGAGCTTTTATTAAAAATATTCAAATTGTTAACACTTACTTAATTATACATGCAAATTTGTAGAGACGCGCAAACGAAGATAATAAATCATCGTAAACCAGAAATAGGACCCTCCGCATTTTTAGAATAGAAATTAAAATCAAGTGGTACTAAAATATTTGAAGGCTACAAACTAAAGTACGACAATGTTTAAGACATTAACTAAAGGGCAGTTTTAAGATATCCACTAAAGTGTTTGCTATTTTGTTAATATTTATAATTCTCATCATATTTCGTATCATTGCTTAATTCGTTCTATAAGATTGATAATCTAGAATGTAAAATTAAGGACTGATTTAGTCCTATTATTTGTTTTGATTCAGCCATCAATAAATCTTAATGAAACTAATTCATGTGAAAATATTTGTGTATCACATAAATATTGATATTGAAGGTAATTATCGTTCCGAAATACATGTTTTTAGTTGTGTTATAGATTCACGCTTGTAAATGTAATTAAGTGTTCTAAACTGCAAGTTAATTTTATTGTTTTGCTCCTTTATGGTAAATAGAGCATTTTTGTTATTGTAGTAGTTAACAAGATTTAATATAAATGAACGCTGTTGTGATGTAAGATTTTTGAAAAATTGTTTCTTAGTATTTAAATTGCATTTGAACAAATTCTACAGTGGAAGAAAATTATCTAATAGATAATTTGCTTATGTGCTTTGAATAATTTTCACATTAATTTCAATTTTTTCAGTGTACTCTCTTTGTTTCTTAGATGAATAAATGATTAATTCATTTTTGTCAGCATTAATTTTTTCTTTATTGCTAATGCAGAATGTAATGGGTTCAATATTGGGGGTCAAAGATCCGGTTGATATAAAAGGATTGTTTGCTGTTTGTAATGGTGGTTATCATCTGCCTATTGGTGAATGTTTCCATTAGACAAATATTTCCATATATCTCTAACATAGAGTGCGAATAAGAGGCCCGCAACACAGTTTATTGAAGTTACTCTTACATTTGTAAAAGTATAGTCTGAAAAAATATGATTTAATTTTTTGCAATTGCTTATATTTAATTGCATTGATACTAAAACATTGTGTCTTAATTTTTGTTTTATATTTATATTTATTGATTCAAATAATATTACCGTTGTGAATACATTTGGTTTAATATTTTCTGTGATTGATAAATTTGCATCAGATGGGTTTCATTTAGCTGGAAATCCCTATTGATTTTTCTTAAATAATGAAACATTAGTTTTTTCAATTAATAAGAAACTCAGTTTTATTAATGAAGAAATACTAAGAAGGTATTTTTTATTATTCAGTGCGGTAGTTACATTTACCTTAGAATCGCAATTGTTAGCATTCTCACTACTAGCCTATTTAAAATTGATATGATTAGATTTCACAAATTTGGATAGCTTAATTTTACTAATTACTTGTTTTTTAATTCTAGCCTCTGTCACCATGTTCGCTAGTCATAATTCACAATTTAATATTAGCTTAATAAAATTTGTTCATTAAAATTCGTGATTACAGAATTTGATTGCATACTAATTTGGACGAACTTTTGAATTTTCGAGCGTATATTTTTTTTAAATAGTTTTAGGTAATTATCTAGGGTTATATCAAACAGTTATTCATAATGTAGTAACAATCATGATAGTAGGGGAAGAGGGGTGAAACTGGATATTTAAGAAGATGGCTCTAATTATTGCAAATAACTTTTTGGAACTACGAAATATCCTAATTTTTCGTATCGTTCAGTTTATTTTTAACTATATCATTTATCATTGGTAGAGCAAAATGGGACTGAAATAAAAAATCAATATCTGTATATAACGAGTCTTTAATTTGAAAAGCAAAACAGCGACTTATCATATGCACATTCCGATATAATTCACTGCATGCACGCTCGTACAGTATATTTTTATATAAATTTTGTTAAAATTGGAAGCATGAACACAAGTCTATACAAATTTTGGCGAACGTAAGCAAATCTCACAATCCTATGTCATCAGTGTCTGATACATTTCTACACAAAGCATTTGTGACCTCATAAAGAACATTCCTAACATTTAATCCACTGTTCTCCAGAAAATAGTTAATTTCTAGTTTTGCCCCATTCTAAAACTGTCTACATTAAGACAATCATTTTTTCACATTTAGGGCTGCATAATATTATCTTAAGTTGATTACACATTGAAGTTAATGTGTTCACAGTGCTTTAAACTATTGTAGTTTCATTGAAAAGTCGATTATGTTACAATAATAATAATAATAATAATAGTAATTTTTATTATTATTATTATTTTACATCGACAAAATACAATCGGAGACACAAACATCTAAACACATTTACTGGTTTTTTACACTGAGCTCACCACACACATAGACACACACACACACATTTATTCTATATATATTTTATTATTATTTTGTAAATACATGTATTTGCAGTTTGTAGCTTTTTTTACTGTCATTTATTTACAGCAATAAATTTGCTTTGACTCTTATTATTACTATTATTCTTGCATCTCACAGCTTCATGCTGGTATCCCTCTCAGCTCGGGGAACTCACCAGTTCCCAGGGAGTCTGAGAACTTTCCTCAGGACTCTAGCTGTTCCTAACAATGCTGCCTTCTGTGCTACTGCTCCTCCCCATTTTGGTACTCCCAACTCCTCTTAATATCTCTTATGCTTCTTACTCACTGCTCCTAGTACTCCAACTACTACCGGGACTACTTCAACCTTCTTTAACTTCCACAGCCTTTCTATTTCCTCTGCCAACTCCCTGTACTTGTCTATCTTCTCTTTCTCCTTGCTTTCTACATTCTTGTCCTTTGTTTAAAGCTATGTCTATCATTACTATGTCTGGCCTCCTTGCTTCTATCACTTTGCTTGTCTGTATGTTGAAGTCCCACAGTATCTTAACCTTCTCATTCTCGATGACTCCCTGCGGCTTGTGCTCATACCACTTGTCGCCTGCTTCTAACCCATGCTGCCTGCTCAAACTCCAGTGTACCATTCTTCCCACCTTGTCATGCCTGAACTTATACTCATTCTGTGCCAACTTCTCACACCCTGCTATCAGATGATCTACTGTCTCCGCCTCTTTCTTTCATAGCCTACACTTGTCACTTACTTCCACTCTTCTGTCTATATACTTCTTCACCCAATTTGTACTAATTGCTTGCTCCTGTGCTGCCATTATCAGTGCTTCTGTTTCTCTCTTCAGTCCTGCCTTCTTTAACCACTTGTTGCTCTCTTCTCTATCACACTTTTCTGTGTTCCTCCAGTATTCTCCATGAATTGCTTTCTGCCTATACCTTGTTTGTCTCTCTGATTCCATCCNCTGGTATACCTTCTTTCCTTCACTCTCAGTTCTTATCTTCCTTAACTCCTTAGTGACCGCCAGTAGTGAACCCTTAGGTTGGTTTTCTACATATTCCTTTAGCCCTAGTGCTTCTGCTTCTACAGTTCCCTCCCTTATGCCTTGCCATGTACAGCCTATCTACATCTCCATTTAAGTTGAATACTCTCTCTGCTGCTAGTATCTTCCTTGTTTCCCTGTCTAGCTCCCTAAGTTCATTCTTGTTCCACCTAAATATTCCTGCCGAATATCTCAATGCTGGTATCGCCCATGTATTAAATGCCTTTATACTATTCTGCCCATTTAATGCTGACTTCTGTAGTACTTTCCTTACTCTCCTCTTGTACTCTTTACTTAACCTTGTCTTCATTTCCTCATGATCTGTTCTATCTTTCTCTATCACACCTAAGTACTTGTACCCATCTTTGACTTCCTCAATCTTATCCCCACTGCTCGTCCTCAAACCATCTCCATCTATGCACTTGCCTCTGGTCATTGTCACGGTCGCACACTTTCCTAATCCAAATTCCAATCCGCTTGACTTCTCTAATGTTTCCACTTGCTTCTGCAAAATCTTCCTAGAACTAGCGTACATCTTCAGGTCGTCCATGTACCATAGATGACTCACTGCTCTACCATTCTTCTCCATCTTATACCCTATGCCTGTCTCCTTTAACTTTCCTGTGATAGGGATTGAGCTAATTACAAACAGTAGTGGTGCTAAGCTGTCTCCCTGGAATATGCCTCGCCTAA
>CABFPE010000187.1:409640-448757 GCA_900660155.1 Hofstenia miamia
TTTCTCAAATGCAAATTACGCTTTCTCAAAAGAAGTATTTCCGTTATTACAATAAGTAAAATTTTTGTATTACATGTATATGGTTATATCTGTTTCATAAATTTGTTTTACTCGTGAATGAAATTTATTTGCATTAATTTCAATGAAGAACTGGCTGGAAATTTGCAATTTAAGGTGTAAACTGTCTCATTTCTGCTAGGAACTATCTGGAAATTGATAAGTTGAATTGTGCGTACAATCTGATGGACCACCAGTATTACACAGGCAAGCATTATTCGCGTAACGAACTTATTTGAGGATCTTGAATTAAGATGAATTTACAATTTATCAATAAGATAAATTATTTACTAATTAATATACTAGATCTAGTTTTCTGGAAGCGCTTAAAAACTTTATTCCAGGTCTAGTCGAGTGTGTTGAAATACATTCAGGGGCAAAGCAATTTCTTCTGTAAGACATTCACTGCAAATAAATGCTTTTATAAAAATGTTTCATTTTATATGATAGATTATGACGCTAGCCAATAATGTAATGGGATTTGTTATTAAGATTACAAATTTCGTAAAATTTATTTAAGCAACTATATTAAAAATATGGTAAAATTCTTTGTAATCTAGCCAAATTCTATCGATTTTTGGAATATATTTGAATTTATTTTTTTCATGAAAAAGCACCATTGAGACAATAATTGTGGCCTCAAAGAAAACGAATATGGTGTAATGTTAGTCTGAATTTATCTACGGAAGCGGAAAATTAATTCGTTTACGTTAAAATTGAAGCAATACTCCGCAATCAGGGTCCAGCAAACCGAGGGTGTTGCACCCGCGAATATTTTTCCTCAGGGGCGATACATTTATTTTATTTTCCATTCATTTTCTTAATTTGCAATGCAGTAAGTCATTTTTTTGAAATATAAATTTGAATAAGTGATTTTAGTTTTCTCTGTAAATGTAATTCTTGAATCTCAGCTATTACAAGAACAACACATTATTTATATTTTCGAGCCATTAAATTTATTTCTTGGGTCATTCCAAGTGAAATCACCTAGTTTTTTAAAAGTGCCCATGGGTCACATCTCAGATTTTGTCCATATTTACACCATAAGATGTTTTCAATAAAATAACACTATCCTGAAAATTTCAGCTTCATTCCTTTTGTGGTTTACACATTATGGCTCTTTGAATTTTGCCAAAAATTTGAAAAAATTGCTTATTGTCAGCTGCAAGCAAAAAATCTGCAACTTTGGATATAAATAACTACTCATAGAAAAGAGCAATCAGTCTGAAATTTGGACTCTGAGTAGTTTTCTGCCTATAGACACTATTTTTGCTATCAGATTTTATGGGAAATGCTTAATTTTGGAGTTAAATACTGTTCAAAATGCTAAAAAAAGGCCTTTTTAGTGCGTCCTGCAAGCTTTTTGTTGAGCTATAGAAAATGTATAAATGGCACATCTAAAAATACATTTGATAATGTTTACATTATATGTTATCATATAGTAAATACTAAAAATATAGTCAGTATAATTCTCTAGGCTCTGTACCAGCCTCTATTTTAAGTGTTATATGAAAAAAAATCAAAAATATGTACTCATTTGGAGAGCACAGGATGAAGTGAAAGGAATTAAAACTGAAGCTCAAATTTTACATACTAGTAGATTCGAGTATAGTCTTTAATTTTAGAAAGTTTGAAGGTTGGTTCTCAATTGTAAGTGGGATAAATATCCTCTTATTGACCTGCTATATTTCCAAATTGTTTTTCTTGCTCTATTTAGTTGAATCTGGAATTTTTTTGTATGATGGTTAACTTTAATGAAAAATTCTGGTATAAATGTCAACTTGGTACAAATTAATAATGAATAAGTAATATATATATATATATATATATATATATATATTATATTTAGTTGGAAATATTATGTACTACAATAAGGTAATAACTTCATTTTATTAATTAAAGCTACTCTTTCTGAAATAGAAAAAGTGTTATTATTTGTTGAAAAATATTAGATTAGTTTAGTATATCTCTAGATTCTATAAATTAAACTAATTTTTTAATTTAGTTTGTTCAATATGGAGAAAGATGATTTATGTTGTATTGGGAAACTATTGGATGAAAAGTGTAATCAAACCATCCATTGCAAAATAAAAGGACAATTCAACATTAGTGATTTAGAACAGGAATATGTTGTATTGTTGGAGAGAAGGACAGGCTATTCTAAAAATGTTTGTGATAAAATATGCTATCATCACGAGAAAGCATATATTTCACGTTATGAATCATTACAGCTATACTGTTGTGATCCTTTCAAACTCCACAAGAAAAAAATCTCAAAAGGATTACGTAAGATTGACAGTGAACTATTTGGAATTTTAAATATTAAGCCTGGCCAAAAGTTCTGTAGAAATTGTATCAAGAAAGCTACAGAAGCCACAGAGCATAGAGTTGAAGAGAGTGATATTCATGCTAATACTACTGATGATGAATACCAATCTTCTAATGCAAGCAAGTTCACATTAAATGAAAGTGCTTCTTTATTGGGTATCTCTCCCATAAAGAGTGTGGGAAAGAGAGACAGAGTAGGATATGGTAAACAAAAAGTTAAACGTTTTAAAGAAAGTGTCACAAACTTGGTGGCATCTGCGTGCCAAATTAACACGGAAGAGATGTTATCAGATGATAACCCAGCCTGTCCGAAGTGCACTGACTTGGACAAATTAATAAGTGGTATGAAGGACAACATTAAAATTAGTTCTAAACAGGAACAAGTACAAATATTGATAATTATTCCAGAAAGTTGGTCAATTAAAAAAACATGTGAAGAATTTGATATTTCTGAGCACTTAGTTAAAAAGGCTAGAAAACTGAAGTGTGAAAAGGGACTACTTCCCAAACCAGATGCCAAAAAGGGAAGGCGAATTCCAGAATATAAAAGGATATAGTACATGAATTTTACCAGTCTGATAATTTCACCAGGCTATGTCCAGGCAAAAAAAATTTTGTGTCTGTGTATCTCAATGGTAAAAAAGTTCATCAACAAAGGCGTCTGATTCTTTTACGTTTAAAAGAGCTTTATATTGAATTTAAAAAAATGTATCCAGATTATAAAATTGGGTTTAGCAAGTTTTGTGAATTTAGGCCAAAGTGGTGCATAACTGTTAATAGTAGTGGCACACATTCTGTATGTCTCTGCATATATCATCAAAATGCAAAACTTCTGTGTTCATTCCTACCAGATAACCAGTACAACTATGAAGATCTAATGAAACTATGTGTTTGTAATCTTGAGAATCGCAATTGTATGTTCCATATATGTACAGAATGCCCTAATAGAACAAAATTATCTTCAATGCTTTTGACTCTATTTGATAATACTGACTTTGATGATACCATATCCTACAAGCAATGGATTTCAACTGATAGAACTACCCTACTTACTATTGAGAGTACAGTGAATGAGTTTATTGATATTTTAACTGAGAAGATATCTGACCTCTGTCATCACCACTTCATAAAGGTTCAACAGGCAGCATATTTAAAGGAAGTCAGAACAACACTGGATGAAAAAACTTGCTTAATTTTGATGGATTTTGCTGAAAACTATAGCTTTATTGTTCAAGATTCTATACAAAGTTTCTTTTGGCAAAATAGTCAACCACTCTTCATCCCTTTGTAGTATACCAAAAGAATGTTGATGATACTCTTAAGTGTGACTGTTATTGCATTATATCAAATCTTCTCTTGCATGATCAAACTGCAGTTCACTGTTTTATTTCAATATTGTTACCAACTATTACCATGCAGAACCCCAAAATCAACAGGGTTAAGTACTTTAGAGATGGAGCAGCTTCTCAATATAAAAATTATAAATCTCTAATTAATTTAATGTATCATAAACATGATTTTAATGTTGCAGCTGAGCATCATTTCTTTGCAACTTCACATGGGAAAAGTCCTTGTGATGGAATTGCTGGGACTATAAAAAGAGAAGCAGCAAATGCAAGTTTAAGAGCTGCCCTTACAAATCAGATTTTAACACCAGAACAGCTTTTCCATTGGGCTAAGGAAAATATAAATGGTGTAACAATGTTCTATGTTACTGAGGAAGATGTTATATGTCATGAAGAAAAATATGATTTAAAGGTCCGTTATAGTGGAGCACAAACTGTACCTGGTACACGAAGCTACAACTGCTTTATTCCTGATGCAGATTCTCTTATAATGAAAAGAGTCTCTAATGATAATATATATGATGTTCATAAGTTTAATGACATAAACATTTCAAGAAATACCACTACTTATCAACCAGGCAAGTACATTGCATGCTATTATGATAAGATATGGTATATTGGAGTAATACTTGAGTGCTCTGATGAAAATCAGGATGTAAAAGTTAAATTCATGACCCGAAAAGGATTAAATTTGAAGTGGATAAATGATGTACGATCTAGTCAGTGTTGGGTACCATTTACCAATGTCATATGTGATATATGTCCACCATCAATAAAAGGACAAAGTGCTCAAGATTACCTTCTTTCTATTAAGGACTATGATAAAATTATACTTTGTACACAACAATAAGTTACTGCTAAAATGCAAATGATTTATGTTTTGAGTGCTTTTAGTCTATATTATTACAGTATTTTGTTAGAACAAATCTAATATTTCTGGTTTTTAAACATGCAACTCATTTTGCTAATATTAGGGAAAATCAAAGGATATTAAGCCCACTTACAATTGAGAACCAACCTTCAAACTTTCTAAAATTAAAGACTATACTCGAATCTACTAGTATGTAAAATTTGAGCTTCAGTTTTAATTCCTTTCACTTCATCCTGTGCTCTCCAAATGAGTACATATTTTTGATTTTTTTTCATATAACACTTAAAATAGAGGCTGGTACAGAGCCTAGAGCATTTTACTGACTATATTTTTAGTATTTTATATGATAACATATAATGTAAACATTATCAAATGTATTTTTAGATGTTGTGCCATTTATACATTTTCTATAGCTCAACAAAAAGCTTGCAGGACCCACTAAAAAGGCCTTTTTTAGCATTTTGAACAGTATTTAACTCCAAAATTAAGCATTTCCCATAAAATCTGATAGCAAAAATAGTGTCTATAGGCAGAAAACTACTCAGAGTCCAAATTTCAGACTGATTGCTCTTTTCTATGAGTAGTTATTTATATCCAAAGTTGCAGATTTTTTGCTTGCAGCTGACAATAAGCAATTTTTTCAAATTTTTGGCAAAATTCAAAGAGCCATAATGTGTAAACCACAAAAGGAATGAAGCTGAAATTTTCAGGATAGTGTTATTTTATTGAGAACATCCTATGGTGTAAATATGGACAAAATCTGAGATGTGACCCATGGAACCATTAGGTGATTTCACTTGGAATGACCCTCTTCTAATCTAAAAGAAAGATTAGCTTTAATGTAGCCTAATTAGTTTTTGAAGAAACTCTTTTATTAAGTCTAAAAACTTTATTGAACTTTTTTTCTAAGTAGTTTTCAATTCGGAAAATTTACATTTATATTTTCTATTCTAATCTATATTTCTACTTCTAGCCTTCAGAATATCACTAACGTTTAGTAGGTCTTACTTGTTTTTATCCAATGCCATAAAAGAATAAACAATGTGCAATGTAACCTATCCTGTGTCAGCAAAATTTTCTAATTTCTGTAGTGATCAAATAAGTGACCAATAGTGGGGTGAAGCTTCAGGAATTTTCTCAAAATATTCAAAAATATATCTTCGCTCTAAAATTATTTTAATTTTTGCTTAAAATGGTTTGATTCAACCAATCAAAATCAATTTCGAAAATCTCCTCCTCACCTTCCGTACACCACTGTTATGGTTTACTAAGTGGCAATCTTACCTTTTTTGACATAATATATTTTGCCTTCAACTATCATTTTGACATGCTACTAAAACCGGTCAAAAATCGATTCAGCCTAGTGGTAGTCAGAATAGAAAACACATATTTCCTTCTGTTTCTTTTGAAGCATATGCATTCAGGTGGCTGTTTCTTCCAGCTAATGATCTCTTAGTAAACCAGAATGATCAGGAACTGCTTAAAAGCAATGATGGGTGATTACCTACTAGAACTTTTGCTTTCATATTGCGAAAAATATTTGAAAGAAAATTTGAAAGTGGATACTGTAATAAAAAAATGGTTACAATTGAAGAAACAGTCATTGGGTTTTATATGTGTATTTGAAGTTTTCAAATCATATTGATTTGTTAATACTATTACTTTAGTTAACCATTTAATATTATAAGCACATTCAAAGCATGGTAACACCTAATGCAAATGATCAATTTTTTTGTATTAAGTGCAAAATAGTGATGTTAAATTTTCATACTGCACACTAGATGTGTTTTGTTCCCAATAAATTTAATATTCTACACAACGCACAATTAGACTGTTGTACAGTTCATTATTTATTATTATTACTAGGAAGCTGCCCGTGATATGCACGGGATTTCAATTGCCTGTATTAGATATTTAATGAGTGAATAAACTTTGAACAAACCATATGTTGTGCTTTTAAAATTTTAGGAACGAAATAAGAAATAAATGTGATCATCATACATTGGTAAAATGATTCTTATTTACAATTTTAGCATATGACACTCCTTAATTAACCATTTAATATTATGGGCACATTCAACGCATGGTTACACCTAATGCAAAAGAGTGTATTGAATCACAACAAAATCGAGTGTATAGATTATTGGCAATGCAATCAAAAGTCAACTAAGTTTTTGTTTATGTACATAGAGTTTTAGCATAAACATTTTTACCATTAAAATAGTCTAGGGGAACATTAAGGAGCTTTTAATTTTAAAAGATTAATTTCAATAGGATCGCGTGAGATTGAATTTTGTTTTGAAGCTGAAATTCCTTTATAACCAATATGGAATGTAATCTTTAGACTACTTGCAAGATATTTTTTGTCATTTTGCCAACATTAGGACGTTTATAACTAGCACAGTAAAAATTCCAAGGAAAAAATTTTGCATTTTCAGAAACTGATAAAATTGCTCTGAAATTGATTCTTTTCCAGGGCAATTAATCGTAGTGTTTGACTGACAGCATTGTTTGAGTTTTCCCATTTTTGCTGATCAAATTATGAATGGATACTTCCTATTTCAAGATACTTTGGTTGGTCACCCTGTGCTAATAACAGAGGTAATAAGAGTGAACCTACCTTTTGGAAAACTATTTGAATTTCAAATTTTATACATGTACTATCATTGTTTTTCAAGTAGAGCTGAGTGTTTTAATATACACCAGTAATCAAACATGCACATATATATCTTATATATCATTTTGCATATTTTGGTAGTTATTATATGACCCCAGCACAGTTTATATTTGAAGTGAAAGAATTTTGTATATATTTTTAACAGCGTATATATATTTTATTATAACCGAAATTGCATTATATGCATTTTTCGCTAAAATTTGTGAGGCATGGCCTCACTGGCCTCTAAGGAAAAACCGCCATTGGTTCACATATATATTTTGCAGTTAAGCTTGGTTCAGACAGCATGTTTCTCAAAAAACCAACTTCTTCATTCATAATTTTGTTCAAAGAAGTTGATGTATTTTCTCTGTGCGTAAGATTTTTTTTGATAAACTATTTCCTTACTTCTAGAAAGCTTTTCATAATTTGTCATTGTTTGTCACATTTTATTGACAATCATTTCAAATGTTGGCTCATGCTCATATATATCCTTCTTGCTGATGTTGCAGTAGGTTCGGCAATAAACCTTGTTTCTTCTTTTCTTTTGGCTAACAATTCGGTTTACTTCTATTTATGGTAGAATCTTATAGTTGTAATAGACTGGGTTTCTTAAGCTAGGCGTACATGTAAAATATGTCATGAAATCAACAAAAAATTTGCCGGAAAATTTTACATTCATTAAAAATTTTGAAAAGTACTCAAAGAATTTTGTGAAATTAATTCAACAAATATGAAATTTTCTCTATAATGAGTAAAAGTTGAACCCATCTTTTAAACATGCTTATAACGGTTATAGTTTGATATTAATTAACTTAGGGGATTCTATGTATTGCATTGTTGTTTTCGTCAAAGGTTTTTCCCTAATTTTCGGTGAACATGTTGATTTTTAAAATTTTTTATGATTAAATAGTTGCAAACGAAACGCGGCATTATTCTTTTCTAGATTGTTATGTCAGATACAGTCCATAGAAATGTCTTCTCTTCCTTTTTCTTATAATTTCGTGGTGGCAGTTTCCCGTAGCATAGATGATAATTGATACACTTGTATAATGACTAATTATGCGAATAATGAAATATGAAATTTCAAATGTTAAGTTTATTTTATTCTAATGATATTTCATTTATCACCTGTCAACACATCTTTAAGAATTTTTTTAATATATTTATATTACAAAACCTACAATTCCATAATGCAATGATTATTTTATGGTGTAATTTATTTTGGGTGTGATTTTGTTATTGCCTCCTAATGCGTGGTGTCTGTCTAGAATGATTGACGTAATTTGTTCTTTTTTAAATTTTTTTATTAATAATACTGATCTAGTTTTCGTTTAGTAAACTACTATTTTTCAACATTTAAATGTATATAAATTTCATATTGTTACGATTTGTGTGCTTTTTCACATTTAAATAGTAGTCAGTTTGAAAAAACCTTTAAATTTTGTTTAAATTGACTACATTGGTCATCATCAAAGCCAACATTAATCGGCCTTTACATGATTTAATTTAATAAGACTAGCGAAAAAAATGTCTAATAAAGGGAAGCAAATGAAAATTTCATTTGTAGCAGGTCCAAATATGAAGCTGCTCCAGCTCCAGCTTCATTATGATCTGGGCTACAAAATATTCACTAACACAAACATTTGCGAACTTATTGATTTTTTAGAATTTCCAAGAATGTTTATATTTTTTTATAACATCAAAGTTCTTTATGCAAAAAAAATCAACTAATATAAACGCTTTGGAGCTCGAGCTGTTCCATAAACAATTGGTTCTCCTCCGGTTCCAGCTCTTGCTCCGCCTACATTTTAGATGCTACTTTTGTTCCGGCTCCGAGAAAAATGCTCTGCTCCTTGCTTCGGCTCCAAATCCGAAACCCTGGAAAATTTAATTAAAAATATTGCAGAAGTTCTTGTCCGGCCAACTCAAAAAGTGATACTGCGCATATCCAACCCGAAGTAATAAATCGTTAATGAGAGTGTAATGCTCATGGAAAACTGAGGTTGGAGTTTTGTTTAAGTAACCAGTCATTGATTTTTGAAATGTAAGTGGGAATTTTAAAGTGGTAAAATAGGTAAATATATACATTCAAATTTCAATTGTTTTTCAGATGGTCGTTTTATATAAAGAAACCTTATTTGTTAAAGTATTTAATGTCTGTGTCATGCATAATTGTTTTTTAAAAACTAATGTGAAATTGAGTAATTTACGAATTTGACAAGTATGTCAATAAAGAAAGAGAAAGTTCTATTTTTATATATGTTAATATTTGATGTGTGGGTGTTATTGATCTCGAGAAATATACAGTTGGAAACATTTCAGGTAATTATAAAATTGTTAGATGACTAATTTTTTTGAATATTTTCTGATTTTAAGCCCTATGTTTTCACTTCACTCAGTTATTAACGCTATTCAATCTTGTATTTATACCTTCTCTTTTCTACCATGATCAATTGGCAGTTTCGTTTGTTTTCTACAAAAATTATGTTAACTTTGTATTTTCTTCAAATATGAGTTAAATTGATTAGAAGTTCAGAATTATCAAAAAATCTTATTACCGGGATCATATAGCGTTTGTTCATTTCTATTTCACATAATGATAAATTACAACTGTTAAATTATTGTTGCCATCTATCCGAATCATAAATTAATGCAAAATGTAATTCATTTAACTATCCATTGACGCCAGCTTTGTCATTATTTTTAAAAATTGTTTGAGTGCTAAATAATTAAGTTTTAATTTTGTAGCGTTAATCTATAGTAACATTGACACTTGTTCAATCGAGCACTGCTTACTTTTGTAAAAATTATTTTGTCATTGGATTGAATTTTTCCCTTGCGTCTTGCAGTAACAAACTTTCACTTTTCATGATATCACTGAAAAATTCAGTTGACAATTGAAGGCCTGCCAAATGTAATTTCTTGAATCCCAATATTTATTTTTGGACTAAACCTATTATTTTTAATTTAAAAGCTACCAGTTGTTTGGGAGCGATTACTTTCATTGCATAAATCACATTGTAGCAGCTGTTCTTCAATTATTCACAGTAACAAGTTTGTTATATATAAATGTCAATTCTTCCTAAATGTGCTTGAATGTACAAAACTATTAATTTGCGACCATGACATAAAGTTACTCATCAGCAATACTCTAACATTTAATAATCTTTATTGATGAAAATAATTCGAATGGATTTAACAAAAAAATCAATTTTTGCAAACGGTTCCCGAAGCGTGCTTTCAAATCGATCTCTCCCTTGCCTTACAAAGTCGATCTTCTCAAATTCTCTACTCTCCCGTTGTCGCTCTACTTCCATGCCTGTGATCTCCACCTGTTCAATCGCTTGCTCACTCGCAAATTGAACCTTGATCCTTTTGATTTCATAAAGTTCTCTAATTCCCTCTCTTATGGTTTTGTCACTTTCTCTATTCGTTGTCCCAAGAAACATCACACCCTTCAATCGTTTTTCACTCGTGCTTGTACTGCTGCTAATTCCATCTTGACTTTCAACCGAGGAGTTGGTAAATATTTACGAACTCGATGCTCTCAACCCTCCAACAGCCATTGATTTTCCCCCCGCCGCTGAGCTTCAAAAATTCTTTGATGTGTTTCCTCTTTGCTGAGCCCTTCTCCCAGTTCGGCTACTCTTCCATCTGCTAGTACTTTACCCCATGTGACTGTCCTGGCTGACGTAAAACTTGACTTGTTTTTATATTTTTTGTAGTGTTTGCCTTCAGCAGCTAATAAAATCATTCATTATTATTATTGCTATTGAATTCCACAAATTAAGCGGGCTGATATCTACCATTAGCTCATCTAAAGCTGTTTTTATACTATATAACTTGAAATGGTCTACCTATATTGCAGAAAAATTTAAGTATTGTAATCATGTTTTCATTATGATAAAATGAAGTATGCACATTTCAGTGACGTTGAAAAGTTAAAATTTCTGTTTGCGATGAGTAATTTACTATTCTGACTGCAAACAGAGTTAAAAAACTTGAATCTTCTCTCACTTTTACGTCAATTCTATGTCTTCATATTTTTTCAGCTAATAAACATAAATTTTTTAAGTTCAAATTTTTAAATATTTCTCTTTATATTATATTTATGTTAAAATTTAGAAACGAGAATCAAACTCGTGCTTTGTATTGTCATCGAATAGTTGAATTACGAAACTGTTTCCATAAGTACATCAACACCAATTTATTTCCAAAGCCATCAAATATTAAGTCTTCTCTAAGGAACTTCTTTTGGAAAAGATCCCTCTCAAATTATATTACCAGATGTTTATTTATTTTCCCCTCAATTCTATACCCCTAAACATTCTCTACTTTACAATTAACTATCAATATTTATTTTATTTTCTATTTGTTCTTGTAATTGCATTTTTGTTATTTCAATAAATGTCAGTCTTTTCTCATTTTTTCAATAATTTTAATCAATATTGATCTCTAGATTATGATGTTGCACTTTACCCTATTCAGGTTTTAGGGCGCTCTTTAGACTTGGGAAGGAAAAATTTCCTCCTCCCTATCTACCTCTGAATTGGATTATGATAATCAAACGATTTGCACAAACATTCCTTATATCAATACTATTAATTACTTCTATATGACAAGCCAATGCCAAGATGAGAGCCAGCAACTGTTGTTTAACAGTGTTAATGGCTGATTGTAGAATAAAACGAAAATTAAAACAAATATATTTGTTGTTTTTCTTTTACATTTCACAGTAAGCAACTATTACAGAAAAAAAATTCAAAGTTTTGGGTTTTGTCTAAATACCATTTTTCAATTAGGCTTTGAATACAGCTAGGCACTAGGGAAAACGGTGTAAATGAATATTAATGTGTTTCTCAATATAGTACTCAATTTTGACAAAGCTTGTCTCATTATTGTAGATGGCCTCATCCAGGCAAGCGTTGAATCCAGGTAAATAGTTGCTAGTTTTTTGTACTCTTAAAGCAAATCTCTTCTATTACACCATTGACTGTGGTAAAATCCTTTTCTAATTTTACCTAATTCTTTGCCCAGACATTTGTTTCAAATTCATAGTCATATGTATTTGTTTAAAAAACTAAATTATCATTAAAAATTGTTCGTGATGCGGAAAGATATTTTCATAATTTAGAGGTGTGATTTTTTTAGTTTTTATGGGCCGATGTTCAAAAGACAAACGAGACATATATTATCGTCTTGCGAAAGAAGAGGGCTGGAGGGCTCGTAGCGCATTTAAGCTCATGCAACTAGATACTTCCTTCGATTTGTTTAAATCTGTTCATCGTGCGGTTGATTTATGCGCTGCTCCTGGAAGTTGGAGTCAAGTCCTTGCCAAACGTCTTCAAAATGAGAATGGGTACGTGGAATTTTGAGGATCTTATTGATTTAATGTTTAAGTGAGTCTAAAATAGTTTCGGTCGATCTACAGAAAATGGCGCCCATAGCGGGTACTGTTCAGATTCAAGCTGACATAACTCGTGCCGATACTGTCGAAAAGGTCATTTCTGCCCTCGGTGGAGAGCTTGCAGATCTCATCGTTTGCGATGGGGCTCCGGATGTAACAGGTGCTCTTTTTACCACCACAATATGAAACAAACTAACCCTTAAAAAGTGTTTCCTTCAAATATTTTTTGTAAATTTCTAGGCAATCGTGTATTCTCTTTTGCTATTGATGTCATTTAGGTTTACATGACATGGATGAGTACATTCAGAATCAGTTGGTGCTCGCAGCATTGAACATCGCCACTCATCTCTTGCGGAAGCATGGAACATTTGTGGCAAAGGTTTTTCGTGGTAGAGATATAAATATCTTAGCACAGCAGCTTAGTTTATTCTTTACTGATCTTTGTATCGCCAAGCCGCAAAGCTCTCGCTCTTCCAGTCTAGAGGTCAGATGTTTTTTCAGTGTATATTTAGTTTATTGCATGACCGTTGTTTGAAAATGTGCAATATCCATTTGTAGTGTATTGAGGACCACATTTAATGTGTCTTTCTTCTTTATTCTTATTTAACATGTTCATAAACAAATACAAAATTGTCAGTTTAAATAATTCAATTATAAACAGTTTTTTATATGGAGTGTTAGAGATTTGATTTAAAGTATTAATGTTAGTAATTTTGAAGATTGTGTAATAAATATGTGTTAATGGTTACAAATGTACAATCCATTGCTTCGGAGGAGACTATATGTAAATTGTTGTTGCGTGGTGTTCTTTTGACTGACTACGAGGAGACTTTAAATAGCTTTGTTTAAACGATGAACAGTGAACAACGCAGTGAAGCGGCATTTATCACATTTTCACTCGAATTTTAGAAGACTTATTGGCGTCATTACTTCATTAGAATGGAAAATTCGCACCCTATTCAAAGATTATTATTAGTAGTTCGCAAAGTTTTCAGTTTTATTTCATGCATCATTTGTTTATGGACCGTATTTCTCCTCTCTACTTCCTTGACATTTGATTTTCATCATGTAGTTTTCATTGATACATTGACACGTATATAAATTAAATGTTTATTGCGAATGAATAGATTTTTAGTACTTGAAATATTCACATTTTTAGTTTTCTGTAGTATGTAAACTTTGCTTACATATTTTCAGAAGCATGCTGGTAAATTTTTACATGTAATAAGATATTATTTAGGCTTTCGCTGTTTGTAGAGGATATTCATGCCCCAAAGGTTATACTCCAACATTTGACAGCCCACTTTTGGCTGAATATGGTGACAGCATTGACGATTTCGCTGGAAGCAATTCAGTTGTTGTTCCGTTTGTTACATGTGGAGATCTGTCAGGCTTTGATGCGGACACCAGTTACCCTCTTAATTTGAATAATACACCCTACTTTTATAAGCCACCGACACAGCCACCGATTGATCCACCATACAAGAAAGCAGTCGAGTTAAGACGATCCGATTTGCTTTCCAAGCCTGAAACAATATAGGTTTATTTGTGTATGGTTGTTTTAATGTTTTTGCAGGAATTTGAGTCTAATTTAGTAGAAATTAAAATGATCAGACCTAAGTGTGCCACTCTATAGATTTGCTGAAGGCAATGCATTGTTGAAAGTCCATTCTTTCAATGCTTGCTTTATAATTCAATTCAACTGGACTTTGTTAATGAAAATAAATTGAATTGAAATTCATTTTTGACGCAGTAATTGTGTTCAATTTACCTAAGAAATATATGCTGAACTTGATTTAAACAATGCTAACTAATTCTTACTTCAGTGATTTCAGTCGATGACAAGCTGTCCATTAGTATAAGAATTAAATGTTCTGTGAAATTGAAGATTATCCTTTTTTTGTTTTTTTGCTGAATCACTATACTTGGCGCATAATGCCTTATAAGGCATTTAAACTGAATATACATGTACGTTATTGGCACCCCTTAACTAGCTAAAACAATAAATAATAATAAATTATTTATAAATGCATTTATATTTGGCTGTATGTAAAAATCATGCATGTTTATAGGAGAATTTTGATAAAATGGTATTTTCAGCCATTTCTAAAATAATTGGTTATTCATGCATTCTAGTGACTCTGAAATTTCAGAAAACTTACTTAGTTTTGAAAAATTGCTAGTTGTTGCTTCACATAATCAAGAGTACAAATTTCTTAATGTTTGCATGATTTACGAAAATGTATCTATTTTACATTCAGAAGGACAAATATTTATTTTCATGAGCCCCAAAACAGTGTGATTAGGCCCTTGCGAATCCACTGGATTCGGAATCGAAATTGGAATCCATGTGGATTTGGACTCAATTCGAATCTAAGTAAAGTCGATTCCTCGAATCCATATACTAATAATCATAATAGCATGTCGTCCATCGCTATTTCCTTTACATAGTCTAAGCGCAATTAAATGCAACAAGTTCTAAGACTCAGACAGCATCGGAAACTGCAGAATCCGGATTCGATTTTAAAAGGTTAATTCACAGGCCCTTTAGGTGTGTTGTAATCAAAGTTAGAACCTGGCCGGTTTTTTCTGCTTGGCCCGGCCAGTATCAACATGAAAGAAATCAGGCCAGGGCCCGGGTGACAAAATTTATCGTTTTATACATTTTCCTTGAATTTTCTATTTGTACGTATTTAACGTGTATTTCATTTGAGATCTCATTTCATCTACATATTTACTTTTGTATGTACTATTTATGTTTATTCAAGTTATTCATTCAAACAGTAAAAAGAAAACACTGAAGACATTTATTTAGGTAATGAATGCGTCCGGGGCTTAAATTTTTCTGGCCCAGCCCGGTTCCAACTCTGGTTGTAATCATAATGTTCATTTTATGTAATAGTTCGGCTACGGTTTTATGTAGTTGTGCACCGGTCGATGAGCTTAATAGCTTAAAAATGGCCTGTGAAAAACTAAAATTTACTAGACTAGTGTTTTTATATGCTTAATTATTTTTTTGTGAAGATTCCGCTTGTATTCAGAAATTTGCACCGTTGTTCAGCTCTACATTCCACAAAACAGTAAAAACAAACATTGAAAAATGAAAATGGTTTATTTACTTAGCGTCAAAAAACTTCTTAGTGCCAACATAAACGAAAAGATTTACTTAGCAGCAATATACATTTTGTATCATCTTACTTAGTGCCAAAATAAGTTATATTGCGATCGATGTTGAATATTTTAGGTTGTCAATATTTTTTCAATTTGTATTTTGATATAATTGAAATGTGAGATCGAAACTTTTCCTTCACTTTCGAACTATAAGTCGAGTAATCGAAACCACTGTCCTATTTTGAATTTATCTAAATATTTATCCTCATTTGTATAAAAAAGGTTGCAAATGACGTTATGCATTTCTGGATGCATTTTTGTTTAAATCACAGTTGAATGCATTGCCATTCAGTTAATTCATTCATTTTGTAACATTCCTAAAACTCTTCGTCAAAGACCTTTTGATATAATTTTCCTTGTAATCCCTTTAATCCCCGTCGTAGTGCTACAAACTGTCTCTTTAATCTTTCTTATAATACACGTTTCACTTCCGATTGCTTTTTCTTATCTCCTATATGGAAATGTGACCTATAGTACATGGCAACGTTCAACAACTTAGGCCTAATTATCCCAGATTTCTATGCATTTTTAGATGCTTATTGCTCACTAAGTATTAAAGATGTCTAAAATTTGAAAACACCACTGAATAAAAAAATTCTTCTTTCATTTATCTTTAATTCGTGCTAGAACGCTCACTGGAACTTGAGCGCTTTATTTACAGAAAACAACATAGTTGAGGCTGGTTGTTGATCCATGGGCTTTAGACCGTTTTATTTTTTTACCATTATATAGGGATAGAAAGTTTTTGCGAATTTGGATTTTCCATTAAAAAAAAGTTATTTTGTTTATGTACTTCAGCCACTGGAATAAATTTTGTCATAAATTTTCACCATGGTAAAGGATTTCCTAACCTGAGTGGAGAAAATTGTTTAACAATACGGTTTGTAAATTCAAAGAAAAATTAGGCAGTTTAGGCTTAAGGAACTGGCTTTAGCTTTTTCTTTTTCTAAAGTAAATGGTATGTTCGATTCTTCCTCCGATATCGATTCGGTTCTTACTAATAACGTGAAGTATAATCCCCTGATAAATTCAGTATAGCAAATTATGGATTGCCAATTTCTTTTGGTTAGGCGTTGTGATTCTTGCCAAATTTGTATAATGGAATTGCTGAATTATAAGTAAGGCTGTTTGTATTTACACTTCGTCGTCGCATTATTCAACACTTGTGAAAATTTACTGTCCAAGAAATACCTAGCTTGAGCTATTCATTTAATATTACGTCGGACACCTTAGCTCCATTTATTGGCATTATTCAAATGTGAAAATCATTTCTAAACCCGCTATATTGAGATGTTTCGTTTAAGGATCAGTAAATGTTTACGTATGCGTGCGTTTCACTTTGAATGTAATCTATATCGATTTCCAAGAAAACTTTGCTTTATAATGCACCATTTTAATTTGGAAATCCCGTAATTTTCTGTAGGAATATGTATATATATATATATATATATATATATATATATATATTTCACACATTTTTACTTCGTTTTAATTTTGTAATTTACATACATGTCATTTGATGCAGCAATTTTACGTCTTCGCGAAATCGATTAACTATCAAATGCATGATAATAGTTTAGAAATTTACATTTCTATATAGATTTATCGCTTATTCTTTGATTTTGCCGAATGTATGTAGTGACGTAGTTTTAGCTGATGGAGACAACGTGTCTTACCACTGCAGTGAGTTATATATTTACAGTATTTTAAGAGTCTGTTGTAGATTGCAAATAGGGCAAAATTTCAGGCACAAACCCTAGTAATCGAACGAAAATAAGCCTAAATAAAAAAGGGTTGAGCAAAAATTGTCAAATTCCTTCTCAAGCCCAGCCCAGACGCATACGACTTATACCAAAATAATATAATTTGAAAGAATTTAGTAAAATGATTTTACCAAATCTTGGTTTTTTTCATGGAATATATCAAATTTCTTTTAGAGGTTATTATTAAGCCTTATTATGAAGTTGTTGTTTGAGTCCTCAACACCTTTTATGCTTCTCGAAATGGATTTTGATTTTTAGTCTTTAAAAAGCATGCCAATAATTTCCTTCATTTACAGTTCTCGAGCATAAAAATAATCGGTTCTTCTGAGGTTATCCCAATTTTTAATGTTTTACCATTTCCTTCAAAACATATCAGAGTTAGTTACATTTTTCATATAATTTACGATGTCAAACCTTTTTTCGTGAATGCTAAGAAATTAAGATCGTTTGTCCGCAATGTTTTTCATTTTTTAATGGTTTTTTGAGGGTAAATTTTTTCAGAAAAAGTGGCGTTAGGCCTCTTAAATCGTGGATGTTAGAATTGCTCTTGTCTGAGTTTTGTAAGTCGAAGTAAATTATTGTACATTCAACTTTTTATGACTAGTATTACAATGCATTTCACGAATCTAATTTGTCAATTCCCAGATGGTACAAATAGCAAACACATATTTCGATTGCTATTAGTTTTTATACGTCCTTAGCACGCAAAGAAATAATTAGCAAAATGTAGATTATGTAACTGCTAACATTGTCCAATCATGTTACTGAAAAAAATACTTTTTCAAACTTTTACCTCATTGTTTATTTTTATTAAGATAATTATTTAAAAATTATTGATTTCAGATCTAACTTCTGTGCTTTTTATCATTTGATAGACATTACATGCATTTAACATTTTTACAGTTTATTGGACTATGTAATCGAAATAGCTCATTTGAATTTATTATTTAACTATCGATTTCATTATAAACATTTGTTCACTGTAAGAAGAAATTTAACGTTCTTTATGGATAACCACTTTTTATTTCCTGTTCTAAATTTAGCCTACGCATTGAAAGCATTGTCTGTGAAATATGTATCGTGCTGTATTTAATACATTTAAAAACTATTGGTTTTTTAAATTATGTCTACCTTTCAGCTTTAAAGGGTCACGTGTTCTGTGTGTAATTTGCATACATAGACTGCGTTTTTACACTTACTGCAATAAATTTTTTCCGAAAAATTCGTGATTTCCGATTGCGCCGTTAACTACTAATATTGAATCATATTGGTATCAATTAAAAAATGTAGAAATTTTCAAAATTTATACCAAATTTTGTTATAAGCGCAAAAAATATAAGCATTCTCAAGAAAAACTATAGATAATGAACGCATGCATATTTACATGTACAGAATGATTTCGAGATGCTTTTTCCAATTGACAAGCAATTTTCTTCTCCCATGGTTATTTCATCACTGATGATTGTATTTTATAGATTTCTTAAATTATATTTTTCAAAATTCGCTACAAGCCCAGCTCAGGCCCAAATATAAATCCATAAAGGGGCCAAGCCCAGCCCCACTTGCAACTATGGTCTATAGTTACAATTCTTATAAGTAGGTCGTGTCAGGTTATATATACATATAACTAAATGACACGTTTACACAACAAAGTATATATGGAGGGAATGTCGTCATTTCCTCTTGCATGTGATTCAGGTTTTCAAATGATTGGGTTCTTTAAATATCTATGTCATAGTGCCTCAATCACGCGCAGACACACTCCAGAGGCAAATAAGTGAGTAATGAACTGTAAGCGTATAGTATAACTGTAAAATTGGGATGCATATATCCACTAGTGACATGTTTTATTGAGTTCGGTTGACTCTGTGTGTAGCATTAAGAATCTCAGATTTGGTTTCATCCAATTTAAAAATTCCGGCTTGGAATTGTTTGTAAAATTTTTACTATTCCATCCTATTCCTATTAAGATTTCAATTCAGCCCACCATCCTTGTCTAAATTGTCATGTTTATCAGCGATTGAACTTTGCGCAAACGCTAGATTTGTGGGATTATTAACTTAAATTCAACAACAATTTTCCAACTATTTTTCCAATTTAGCTTTAATGTAATTATGGCATATTGTTCTTTCCCCATAAATATGTTGGTTTATGCTGATAAATATAATAATTTTACAGTGTTATTATTGGCTTCATCTTCTCTCAATGGAAAGCCCATGTGGGCGTCCATTAACTGATTTGGTTTGACTTTTTTCACACATTTAATGGACAATTTTACTTAATTTCGTCATTTCTTTTTCATTTCATGAACAATAGACGGTTTTGTATTCATTTTAGAGTATTTGGCATTGCATTCTTTGTTGATTAGTAGTTTCTAACCCCGATTCGAAAGACTAGTGTCGCCTACTTTCTGTTAATTTGAAGATTTTAAACTCTATAATTGGAATGGTTAGACAATAGATTTGGGCCACACATAGTTGTGAATTCTGTCGTTGGTGTTTTCTATTGTTTCACAACCAACTACTTACTTCAATGCACGTGTAACATTATTACTTGATATTTTATTTTTAACAACACATTTGTTTAAATTAAGTTTATAGTGTATAACGTAGCTTTAACCTTACAAACTCTTTTCATCTACATTTTCAACGCTTCAACACTCCTTTTGGTGAAAAGTTGTATCAGTATTTAACTGTCTGTAGTATTTGAAATTATTAACAATTTCGATGAAAATTTCGATTTTTTAAATTTTTCAAATTTCACTTTAACTAAATTTCAGATAATCACGTATTTTAAAGCGAATGGATGGAATTAACCCCAACCTATTCGTTTTGGCATGGAAGCACACAAACTCATGCCTTTACTTATAGGTGTATAGAGGATAGGTCAAATTTTAACACTTAAATAAAAAAGCGATATTTTTTATCTTATGGTAGCTTCACTTCTGGATATCTTTATTGGTTTGCAAATTATGGGCGTTTAAATATTTTTATGAACTCGTCTCCGATTTTGGAAAACTACCGGAGAGAATAGTCTCATGCACATTCCAGTTCTTATTTTAAAACACCAATCCGACTGTTTTATGACATAGACTGTCATTTTTTTTCAAATGGGAATCAATCCCAAATTATCTATGTCGCGAGTTGACTTTATAATATGATTATAACGTTATTGAATAATTTCGCAGTGCAGTCGAATTCACCAAATTCTACTTGTTTCAAAAAACTGTTGCGTCTCACTGCTTTGATCGAAGTCGTAAATCAGTTATTGATTGTTATTAAATTTCCTTTACACTCTAACAAATTCATTTATTATCGTACTCCGTGCAGGATATTTGTCTTTTAGATTACGAGATTAAGGAATCCTTTATAGACGATATGAAGACCATCGTGTAGGCAAGGTATCATGATTTCCCTTTGTTATGTCAATGTTTGCATTACTTCTTAACGTGTCAAAAAATAATTTTATTTGACAGAGCATTTCATTCATGCATCATAATCAAATCATTTATAGAAATAGGGGGTGTGAAATTATCCGCTATGTGCGAATTCGATTATAGAAAATTGAGATTCTGTTTATTTCTGACCGTTATGATAAATTAGTGTTTGTGACAATATTGAAAACGTTAACAAAATATTTGAATATTCGTTTTCCGCACAGCCTTTGATGCCAAACCCACACCGCATTACTAGACAGCTGAGTACACAATATGGTATATAGAAAATAGACAGAATATTATTACCAGCACAATGGAATGCCAAAAATTGAAGATTTTTATTAAGAAAAACAAGTTGGTTTACATTTTCGGGCTTAAGGTGGTACTACGCTTTTTGGTTACAATGTCACGGTGGTTGAAAACAGCTGCTCGGAACAATGTTTGAGCCGCTCGCGTCGCTGTTATACATCTCGAGCTCAGCATCAACATCAAGATCATGTTGCGTTGAATTTGTTTGAGAATCATACTGTTTGGGAAAAAATTTATGAATGAGTACGCACTTGCACTACTTGTAGAGGGGCCATCTAGATTAGCAGTCCATTCACTCATCAAAGCAACTCCACTCGTACCCGGAGTAAGCTAAAACATATCGTCTTTGACAGCATGTATTTCAATTGTCCTTTATCTTCCTCACAAAGTATTAGGTTCTTAACGCTTGGATTTAGAAACGATGCGTTAGAAGGTAAATCTCTCCAATCACGAATGACCTTCTGTGAATATCTTTTTTTTAATTTTAATTGCGTGCAAACTGATACACTTTGTTTTCGCGCAAGGAACCGAAACAGGTTGCTGCTCGAAAATTGACTTTGGCTTATTCAAGTTTGAGTGACCCTTCTTATTCTTCTGCAGACTTTCATGTTTGTTTTTTCAAGTGGCTCCACTGATTTGATGTAGTTAACCCGTTTTACTTAAACGAGCTCGTGCAGTACTTGCATTTGACTATCGTTTTAGCTTCAGCCAAATTACACATTAGAAAATAAAGACATTAGCTGCCTGTAGCAGGCTTGTCAACGAGCCAAAATTTCTGAGTTCGGCTCGGCTCGGTTTGATACATAAAACCTTTCAATGAGGCTCATTTTAGCTCTATAGTTTTTTAAAAATATTGCGCTTTCATAATTGTTTACATAGCTCTACCTACTATTTAATAAACATTTCTAAATTTAAATTATAAGAAAGGCAAATTAAATAAAAAATAAGAAAAATTTGCATAATTAAATTAAGAAACAGTACTATAATTTTGCTATTCTTAAAAAAGCTCGTTTTGAGCTTGTTGTATATCTAATGCTCTGCTCAAGCTCGGCTCGGCTCGTTGACAAGTCTGGCCTGTAGTAATCTTAACAAATAGGCAGGTACCCTGATGGCAAATGACGAAAAATGCGGTTGAGTGTCAACCAATTATATAATAGAGCAAACAGATCTCTAAGTAAATAGACCCACACGCGTACGCAGTGGTGAAGTTGATTCATTGGCGGAGACCACAATCATTAATCAAATTTTTCGCAAACGAATCAGCAAAAATTATTATCAACAACGCTTAGAAATTGGCATCAGAAAGTTAGCAAATATTCGAATAATAAAACTCATTCCAACTGTTTGGCGAGAATATTTGAATATTCTCAGAAACTCTATGATAGAGCAGTGTCATGCCATAGTTTCGGCTGATTTCTTTTCCTAGAATTGAATTGTAATATGTAGCAACACATTCTATTTGTACAATTCAATTTATAATATTCTGCATAACATTAATACTACACGTGCAAACTAGATTTACTCCATATTTTAGGTTCACCATAATATTTGTTTAGAATGTCTTCATTTGCTTAATTTGATTAAAACCATAGTTATATATACTATGTACTCTATACATTAGTGCTGGATTCGGTTGAAAACCGAGTATATTTGGTTTAGCACAATCAGGTTAAACTGCAGCAGGCTTTTAACATTCCGTTAAATTGATTATTTTGGATATTCAAATTTTCAGATTCTATAAGAAAGAACAATGTTCTTTGAGGTTTGGATTAGGTATAAAAATCGTCGAAATATGCTCGCGCTGAGTAGTTTATAATCTATATATCGCGACAAGTATTAAATGTATTCGGGATAAGTATATATACAATTCTTTTTGATATTAAATGTATATATATATATATATCTTTGCTGGCAAATATGTGATGTTTTGAGCCCCATTTTCAGGTGGTGCACGCTAATTACCCTAATTTTCCGGGACAATTATAATTTAGAATCTATTTTTACAAAAACTACTCCAGGTATGTAAATATTCATAAATATGTGAATTCATGCATGCGTATATACATATGTACATGTAAGTACATTTCATATATATATATATATACTGTTCTCCTTCTAATAATTGGTATTGTGGATCTTTTCCATGTCCCTTGAACTTTTTCAACGGTGCTGCCAATTATTCCATTGACGCTTGATGACTTCTTAGTATATGAAATTCTTTCATAAAATCAATAAAAACTTTAGATGGCTCACCCTAAATTGGGCACATGGTACTGGAAAGCGTTGCCACCATGGTGAGTAAATAAAACTTCGTGTTTTAATTCCCGCCAAAAGTGAGATAAAAACAAAATGAGGTTTACATTGTATTTAATTGTTAGTGCAGTATACAATTTACTATATGTGTGTCATGTGGGTGTAAATTCTCAATTGGAATCCTGTCTAACAAATACAAAAATTAATTTCTGAATTCGAAATGAAATTCTGTTTCATAACTATAAGTTATGGTTGACCCACAAAGTAAGGATTAGTGGTGTATGCCACCTGAAGATTAAACTCAAAGCATCTCATTTTTTGCCAGTGAGGTAAGACTATGGTGAGTCAAGTTTTTTCACTAACGCTAAGTAATTCTCCAAAATTTATTTTTTTCGAATCACCCTATTTATATATATATATATATATATATAATGTATGCAGACGTTGACGCAGTATACTATGCACCTTTGCGCACCTTATCAGAGGTCTTCAAACTGTAAATAATTTTTTTCGGAATCTCAGTGGCAATGGCCTTATTGATTCCCAATGAATATCTTGTATGATTATATGCAGGTTTGAGAATACACAAGCATATGCTCCATTTTATTTCCTATAAAATGTCTTGGAAAATCATTTTAAGAATTATTGTCATATGGTAATCTTATGAAATTTTGTACATGTATACGGCATCGAAAGTTGCACCCAAGTGGCATGTTTTGCATTACGGTTACGCATCATTGGTATATGTGTTTGTATACGAACCTTACACTCACACATTCGCAATCAATTAATTTTATGTAATAAACATAATAGATTCAGCGATTTCCATTTTTATATAATCTTCTTAAATTTATGTTTTAAGTGAATTTTTAATTGCTCTTTGCTTTGCTTATGAGCCTTTCGTTATTTTTGGAGCTACTTAAATTTCATTCGACAGTAATTACGTCTAAATTGTACATCCTCTTGATATGTTTAGTTCCTACATTAATGATAATGTGAAAATTGTAAAGAAAAATCTTTTGTAATGTTTTTTTCATTAAAGCTTAACGAAATGCTTTGAGAAATAATTATGGAATGGGTACGTCCAATTGGATTTGCTATTGATTGAATAATTGAACTGAAAAGTGTAAGGTGGCGCGGTGGGATCTCCCTTGAATTAATTATTGGTATGGGAGGTGCTCATTTGTTATCTGTAATATTAACTCGTATGTACCAGCCACTGACCTATCAGTTCGCTTCACAGCGCTTTCTCTTAATTTCATCAGAATTAATTAAATAGGTTATTTGCATGCGAGAAACAAGGTTTTTCTAATTCTCTATAGACTGTTCCAATTGTGGAAAGTTCGTTTGTAGGTAATCTTTGAAATATTTTGCTAATGTAGGTCATCATGTTTTCTAAGCTTAGCTCGCTATCTTTCTTAAGTTTCAATATTCAAGGTTAGCTTTATGTGTGCTGATGAGTTGATTTGTCAAGCAATTGTAATTATTCCAAACTTGCCTCTAGACTCCACACATTTCGGTGAAGAGTGCAATATCTTTTTGATCAACTTTCGGTAATCAAATGAAGTATAATTTCCAATGCATGTATATCAAAAGCATTTCATTTACTCTAATATTGTTATTTATTAATCAACAGCATTCACAAAATTGCACACAGGCCTGATAACACTTATGGGACAAAGTGGCAATATGCGCAAATACGTTTGACTACAAAAAGCTAAGAATAATTTAAACAAACTTAGTAAGATAGAAGTTTCGAAAGCCCACTTCCGCGCTTTACTATGTACAGGGATGCTGGTATTACCACTTTTCCTTACTGTAATTATTAATCAGAGACTATTTAGTAATCTATGTTTTTTTATACATCAATTTTCTATAAATAATTAAGAACTATACTTCAAAAAATTCTATTATCCGCAAATGTCTGCTAGTATCTAATAACAAAGGAACTGTTATCAGCAATTTCACAATATATTTAGTGTATGGAACATTATCTTAATCACAATTTCGATTATCAATATTTTAGTAATGAAGGCTTTTGGTTTTCAATTCTTATAAATTGAAAGCATTAACAATTACATATTGGATTTTTCACAAGGTTTGCTTGTATCTCATGTAATTGCACGGTAATAATTTCAATACTTTGATTTTCAAAATGTCTTACTTACTCTTTGTCTATACCAAACTTCAAAATTGTTCAATTTAATTCAATTTGCTGAGTATTTGATTTCTAGCAGTATCTCTATTTGGTTTCCTATGTTTTAATTTATAACTCAATTCAGTTTTTCACGATAGCCTCTGCTGCAAATTCAGTTTTGCTTCATTTTTATTTTATCAGAATTTATGTGAATTATTGATCTTATCACGTGGCACAGGTAAGCTTTCAACGACTTTCCCTGAATCAATACTACTGATTAATTAACACATTCCCAAACACTTCAAACTACTCACCTGACAGTATTTAATTTATAAAATCGATTCTGGATGTCCCCTTATCGCAACCATGTCATATTTATAAATGATGTCATCCAAACATCGCCCTTCGATGAATGGCTGGAGAATTTTTCTTTCAGCCAATCACGTTAAGCCATCGCCAATGGTTGAATTCATATTTTATTCATAATTTTAAAGGAATCGCTGCAGGTACAATGATTTATATACTTTACGTTTGTTTAACACGTCGATTTATTATCATACTATTATGTTTTTACGAGGCCATTTACCAAAAATGAATTTATGTTAAAGTCTTTGTATAATGTTTTTGTAATTTTTATCAAAATTTTACAATAGGATTCACTAAATTAATATTAAATCCCTTTATTGTTTTAGGGAGACATTTTAAAATCTGATTTATTACCGACATAATTTACAGAATTTATTTATTGATTAATATGAGAATGTCTCCCCACCCCCTGTTTTTTTTCTTTTGAATAGCTTTCGTGTTGTTTAGATTCACCTAGATTTACGCCGTTTTCATTGAATTGTTTTATATTTGTTAATATTCCTTCCATACCTGAATCCCTGTGGGCTTTGTCGTTTATTCGCACTTCCGTTCTTAATACATTTCATCCAGTCGTTTTTGCAAGGCTTTTTATCTATATTTTATGTTCTCCACCGAATCCAAACTTAATAGCATTGAATTTGAAGGAGAATTTTAATAAATTTTAATATAAATTTCCGCGTCAACTTCCTGCTACTATTACGTAAATATTACAATAGTCATGATTTCCTTAAACTTTACTTCTTTGAACACTTTCTTCAATTAAGCCCGACAAATGAATGTAAACCACTTATTGCTTTGTACTACAGTGATCATTTCCTCTGCTATAGAGTTATATAATTAACAATGGCTTCCCACTTAAATTTTATGCCAAATGTCAAAGTTGTTGAAAGGTACATTGTAAGCTAACAATACGAAACAACCATGAAGCGGTCAGAACTTCTAATAAGTCTTGGTTTTATCAGTTTCAAGAATAAATCATTTCATTTGTCGTTTTGAAATATCGGAATTTCTCAGGTATTCAGTTTGTTTGCTTTGAAAACTAATCGCTACATTTTTATTATTAATGTATAGTTTACGAATTTACGTAAGTTGTTTCTCATCAAAATTGTATGCTTTTGATCAAAGGTGTGTACATGCTTCATATCGTGTTAGCAAATTATGCCCCAGGCTTACATTCAAATTTCGCAAATGGGAAGCTCGAAGTTTAAACGCATTTATTCCAAAATTTGATTTAAAACATGCATTTGAGTTTATTCAATAATTTGGTTTTGAACTTTGAAAATCTGGATCTCATTATCGATATATTTTTTTACTCTATTTACATCTTGAAATCCCAATTTAGGATTTTATTATACAAGAAGGTTATGTTTCAAATGTAAGCCTAGTTATCAAGCTGTTTGCCTGCAATACGAGATCATTTACTAAAAATGAGTATTACTCGAATGCTTTAAATCTATACTACGTTTTAAGATAAGATTAAATTTCTAGCATAGCGAATGAAATAGAATTTACATCAGTGCAGATTGAATTTCCCTAGAATGTCTTCTATTAGCCTTCAAATGCAACAAAAAAAATTCACCTAGCTATTTAAAGTGCAAAAATTTCTTTCAATATTCAAATTTATTAAAACTATGGACCCCAATTGTCATCTGAGGGTTAAAACCTTAATATAAGGTTTTTCTAAAATGGCTTTGGTATCAAATATTACTTTACAAATGAATGTTCTAATTAAAAACTTTTTACTAGGACTCTTTCAAAGACCAAATTTAGGACCAGTTGAAATTCAGAATGAATTGTTGTCTTTGATTTAAATTTCATTAGCAAGAATATTTAGGATTTCTGCCATTTACCCATTTTTCAGCAGCATATATTAAAATTATATTTATCCAATTTTGTGGTTTTGTTTAATTTTTTAGTATTTACATTTTTTATGTTGAAGTCTTATAAAAGGAGTTTAAATTTTGACCATTTACGTTTTGACCATTATGTCATTTAAATTTTATTTCATTCCCCTCCCCCTTCTCGTTTTGACTAACCGCAGAGGAAAGAGTAAATTTCAGATGCTGTTTTTTGTGAATCTAAATACCTATCTTTTCACATTATCATCTCTTAAGTAATGCAATATAATGTTAGTGTTAATTCATTGTATTGAACACCAGGCTTGAACTTTTAATCATTTGAATAACTGTCAACATTGTGTGAACACAAGTGTTATGCCAGATTTGAAATATATTTCAATTTTAAATATTATGATTTTGTATATATACACAAATATTTGTAAACCATACACGCATATTTGCATATTCTGAAAATTTATACAGAAAAAGACTTTATACACTGTTCAATTGTGTTCGCATTTTCCAGTTTTGTAAAATATTATTTTTATGAAAATTTCTAAAAATTTATATTTAGGGTGTTACAAAAACGGCGGTGTTCAGTTCTATTATAAAATTTTAGAGTGATAGTACCATAATTTAACTTACAATAGTTCGAATAGCGATTTCAATATCATTTAGTACTTAATGGCTACAGGCAGTGTGTTGTTTTTTCATTCTATAAATGTGTTTGTTCTTGTGAAGATATTTTGATTCAAAGTTCTATTATACAAGCTTATGGCATTTGAAATCAAAACAAAATGCATCCACTTATTGGGAGCAGTGAACGCAAGATGATTGAAATGAAGTCCTGTACATGATTCAAAGATCTAGACATGCACGTACATTCATGAATAATTTTTTGCACCAATTACCAGGATTCCTGTTAATCTTCTTATTCTTGCTGATAATATATCGCATGTAAGCAATCCTTTTGTAAAATATTAAGAAATACATCTTTTTTGTGATACACCCTATATACAAAGTAAAACTTTTTTTCCATAATTTTTGTAGTAATCATATGAAAGATAGCAAATGTGTTTTCAGTCCATTATTTATTTTTTAGAATTGGAACAATTTGATTTGATTAAAATATTAATAATACAGTAGTTATCATTTCTCTTCATGTATGAAATCTAGCTTTGAGTTTTCTAATCTAAAGTTCAAAATTTCTTGTTAAAGCTTACTTCGATTTAAATTTTTCGATTTTTATAAAATTTATTTTATCATGGATACTAGTTAAGATCTTTAAATATCGTTGTTTGATAGCATTAGTTGTATACATTGCATCCGTTATCATCTATGTATACAGATTAGTTTTTTCAAAAAATATCTAAGCACTATGTTAATTAGCAATTTTTTATAGGAATATTGTGATAAAAAATATTTTTAGTGGTTTTTCATGAGATAGAAGCCATTTTTTTCAAAAACTACTTTTCATGTATATAGAATCTCATGAATAATGCACCTTTTGCTAAATGTTATTAGATTTTGGACAATTTGCAAAAAATTAATCGTTTATAATAATTTTAGGAAAAAAGTTTGGACCGACCCCTACCCCTTCGAAATTTACCCTTTTGATTTTGCTGCCATGAAATATATACCGATGCATAAATATTTTTTCAATACATATTTATATCTTTTAGTTAATAAGTTATTTTCTACGATTGTAACTGGCTGGGGAAATGTTGGTTTTAATTAATGAGCAAGGTCACAGCACAACCCATATTTATTATTAAAAGTACGAGAATAATATCAAAGTGCCACTGTATCCTTCCTTCCCAAAATTAATTAATTAGATGAGTTTTGACTTTTTATAATCTGTTCGAACTTTTTTAAACTTTTTAGTAACTCAGCCAACTGACTGCTTAATTAGTGAAATTAAGATTTTGTAAATATCGGCCGTTCGATTTTGTTTATGTAACTTTTGATAGTAGTGAAATGCCTGCCAATTTATACTAGTAGTTTCATTTATGTGCATTTAATTCAATGTTTGTTTTGTTACATCTCATGAGGAAATATTTGTAGCCAAGAGAATATATAAACTTATTAATAGCACTTTCTCGAATAATGTCTTATATCCACCTTTACACTTACATGTGTTTCATCATGACATGTTGACTAGTTTGTCATTAGTTGATTAGTAACAGGTTACGTTTCATGATTAAACTTTAAATAACATCTCAAGCACTTCCAATTTCGTATTATGTTCATTTACTGTCATGCACCACTTTAATACGACTTCACCCGGGACGGGCATAAAAGTGGCTGCGCTGGGCCTTATGTTTTTATTGGAATTAGAAAGAGGAAAATAAAATTGTCAATCGTGATTATGATGAAGGTATTCTTCCACATTTATATCTTATCGCAAAAAATTGTTACTCAGAAAGATATAATTTACAGGGAAACGGATGAACATATTTACAAACTGAAAAGTGGGAATAATAGCAAAATAAATTTTGTTATAAACACATGGTTTAAGTTTTTACAAATTTTCCGTTGTTTGGATAAATCCAGAGAATTACAGTTCATCAAATTGCTACGTATGTCCGACGAAATTTCATATATTGCGATTCTTGGATATTATCGGACAATTTCGTCTTCGTAAGTTTTCCACGAAATTCTTGAGGATAGTCTACACGTTTTCCACAGGATTAATATCTGGAGAATTTGGTGGCCACTGCAGGATTTGTATATCGTTTTCAGAATTGAAGTTTTTTGGTTCACGAGAGCTGAGGGGTTACACTATTTTGCTCCAATATCCAGCCTTTGGGTTAGAAAGCATTCAAACCATGACTTTTGGACAGAATTTAGGCGATTTTTTCATTGGACTGTCCTGCACCAAACCTTGACGTTGTTTCGATGCAGCTAAAAAATACAGTCATCTGCGAGAAAAACGTCCTGAAAACTGTGGTTTCTGCAAAACGTCATCGTTTTTCTTCGTGCAAATCTTTGATATTCGGTACAATTTTCGGCAGTTTCTTCTAAAAAGAAATTGCAGTCCTTTCTGCGAACTTTTGAGGCATGTCTCGTCCAGAGAAAATGGGATTTTTCAAAGCTAAGTTTGTCAATCTCTGCTTTTCATGTTCCGAAATTTTCACACGATAGCCACTTTCAGCTTTTCTTTTGAGTGATCCGCCACTTTCCAGAAATTTAAAGTTTCTGTAGAAGGTAGTTTGACATGCCAGATGGTGTGTATAAAAAAAGAGAATCATGCCTGAAATTTTGATCAGAAATTCAACTGTCTCTCGTTTGTTTTGCATGACTAAATTAAACACTAGCAAAAACAGGTATTTTGGTTGGTTATTTTTAAAAACGCAAATTTAATTTCAATAGTTGATACGATATTATATGCTCTACAAATCTAAATCCTATCGTTTTCCTATCAGAATAGATATTAACGAAAAGCAAAACTCCCCAACAGTCCCATTTTTTGCAACAACGAACCAGAGTCTATTTCCACCATTCGTCTGTCCAATGGTCATTGACAGAAATCAGTCCTTTATCAAGTAAGAGCGTGTAAAAAATCTACTATCATTTTTCCTGTCCATTTTATCTTTTTGATAACGGTTGTGAAGCGAATCGATACTTATTTAACATTTCCCATTACTATATTATTTCTATATGCTTTTCCATTTTTCTCAATGAGTGGAAAGATATTTCTGATGTCATGTCAGTATTTAATTCTCAAGCATGTATGCTAAAGATTCAATATGAATTTGTGCCAATTTTTTCAGGTGTTAATAATTGCGTGTAAATTTGTGGAAATTTCAACGTTGCTTAACCACCTCCCCAATTCAAGTGGCATTTCGTTAAATGTAACGAAATGCAGTCGATGACGTTTACTCAGACCCCTTATCTATCAGTTAATGGACTGTAAATTTTCAAACATTTAATCTCGTTTTTATCATTCGTTAACCAAACAAACCTCACTCTCGCTAGCCTTCAATATCGTCTTACTGTTCTTGATGATTGCTCATTAATAATTTACTTTTATAAAGCTATTGGTTTTTCTTACTTGGTTTTAAAAGGTTACAGTATCAATATTACTTCCAACTCTGTTTTCCTTTGATGCTCAATTCGCATTCCATTTCCATTATTTCTTTATTTGTTCTACATATATGTTGTTTAGCCTTCTGCAGAGCTTTTATTCCAACAGCCATGTCGTCGTCGCCAATACGATTTTAGAATCTTTAATTTCCATAGTACATTCATTTATTATCTCTCGATGATAATATTTTAATCTATCAGTGTTATGAGCATTTCTTTTTAAATTGTAACTGCAATGTTTTTTACCAGTCATATACGCGTCCAGAATTAGATCCGTTGATTTCGCTTAATGCTCTTCCAGTGCTGTTGTTTTCATTTTTCAAAATGAATTTACAAATATTTAAGCCATTTTAATTTATTAATTTATATTTTTAGAGCTAAATGTTTTCTGAAATTGGGTTAAATAAATTTTAGTTAATGATATTTATTTTCCATTTTGATACTATTATTAATAAATTTATTTTGGTGTTGTTTAACCGTTTTTGTAAATGTTTTAAATTTCGACATTCCTCGAAATTCAATAGAATACAGGAATGCTGGGTTTTGAATATTTGCTGTATATGTACCAGGAAGCAGATTTCAGCAGCGCCTGCTTTTTTGGTCGGGAACTACTTTGCCCTGCACGCTTTCACATCTTCTCGTTAGCACGATTTTTAGAATTTTGCATATATTCAAACTAGCGAATTTCTCTATTTAATAAAATGATCATTGCAAACTATATCGTGTCTTGTAAACAACTAAAATGATGATTATAAAGAAAATATATGCTCAGATTGTTCATATTAGATTAAGTAAAATTCAATAAAGTCAAAACGTTTGTTGGTCAAAAACATATTACAAATTTTGTTTTGACATGAAAAACGCGAATTTTGCAAGTATTTAGTATGATTGTAAATTCGAAAAAATCTAAACTGTTTGATTATGTCACAATTTTAGTTTTAGGTCGAAACACACTGGTTAAAATCATAGTAAAAATGAAAAATTAGGTAAAATTCAAGTCATGGTTGCAATAGTTTGCGCAACACTCCAGGCAATCCAGCCATCACAGCTTAACTTCTAATGATGCAATATTCTAATTCCATTTTTGAATGAACATTTTTTGCAGTTCTGAAAACGTTTAGCAAAGGATGGATTGTGATTTTATGTTGAAAACCTTAAGCATTTAAGCAGTTCTTTACAGCATACATACATAGTTTAAGGAGTTTTAATTTTATAAACTGTGTAATTTTTTGTAAAAAATGTTTCTCGAATTATTTAGTTTTCAGAGCTAAAAATAATCTGCCTAGTTATGACCATTCTTGAAGAGGAAGCATAACAAGACGTTGATAAAATGCTTCAATCCATGGATTGTTTAATACAAATTGTTTAGGCTAAATGTAAAATAATTTTAAAAGGTGTTAATTTTAATGTCTGTAGGTTGTTGTTATCACTTTAATTCATTTGTTTTACACTACACTGCAAAGTTGTCAGCAAAATACCATCTATAAGCTGAATTGAAAATTTAGTACTAACAAAGTATCTCACTAAATTTTGAGCTTCAGGCATTTATTTATTCAGTAAATTCTAGGCAATGGTTAAGTAAGGCCAATTCTGCTTGATTATTAAGTTTTATGTATCCACATAGGCAGTTCCCAGGGATTATGATGTCTTATTGAACTAATTTCGGATGTATTAACACAGTCTAGCCTTTTTGTCTTGCAACTGTTGGTACAGGGCAAATTTGGATACATGTTGTAGATCCGCTCTTGTACTTCGCGTGGCAAGAAATAAGTTTTGCAGTATAACTGGAAGCGAAATTACTAGTTTAGAATGTACAAATTTACAAATGAAGTCTATTCTGTTTAATCTGTGAGTTTTAATCTTTTTAGTTTATGCATGATCTCATGCAGATTGCTTGAATGCACAGCTAGTCCAAAAAAAATGTTGCAATTATTGATTCTTTTTTGTATTCTATATATTCTAAATAATTGGATTTGAAATGGTATTCAATGTAATTGGTTTTGCATATGGTACAACGAAGTTTAGAGTTTAATATTTGTGATGCTTTCACTATTAAAACTAATGCCAATGAATTCTCTCTCGATTGAATTTCGATTCTCTTCAATAGATGGGAACTGCCTGCCTGTATTCTTGTTGTTCGAGCGTTAAGCGATTTTTTTGATTTATTGGATAGAGTTTCATAACCGCATATAGTATATTTTTTGATAAATTGTTAATTTTTTTATTTGAAAATATGAAAAATCTCTCATCAAAATTGGTGATGGGCTTATTTTGTGAGTTTGCATATCTTAAAGCACAATTTAAAAGGCATTAAAGGATTGCGTTAATCCCATGGTTTATTTCGTATTTGTTTCGGTTAAAATGTGATGTTGAATTTCTTGACTAGTAAGCAATTTTAGATGGATCTCGCTCTCAGTAAACTTTGTTTACTATAATGAAATAATTATTATCTAAAAAGTGTGAATCTACAATATAGTTTTCGATTATATTTGATAATATATATATATATGTACAATGTGCAGTGTGCAACGCATTGATATAATTCTAACCATCTTGAAAATGCTACTTTAAAGTTGAATCTTTGATATCTGTTACTTAAATAGCTATTAAATGATTCCTTGCAATTTTATTCAAAACCAATGTGATCTATTTTATAAGCATGCTGTGATTAATTGAATCAAAATGTTTTAGTCCGATGTAAAAAAGTTATTCGCACTAGTTCTCTGTTACCTAAAGAAGCCTACTATTCTTCTGTAGCATATAGTAGAGCATCGGAGGTTGAATATGATTGGTGAAATCTAAATTGCATTGCATAGATGGTTTTGGACAAAATAGATTAATGTGTTGATAAATTATATTTCTAGTACTAACTAAAAAATAAGGCAATTGCTATTGAACAATAATTACTAGTCAATACATTATTCTCCTTCCTATAATAAGGAGTTACAGTAGCTAACTTTAGTTGAGTCGTTTTAATACATTAATTAATTATGAAATTTAAGAAGCATATAATTTGAGCAGCGAATTTCGTGAGGATGGAATTTTTTTAATGATCTTCAAGCAGTATTATTTCTTTGGTTTGCAATTGTTTTGAGAATTTCCTGTCTTGTTGCATATCTGAACGAGAATTGGTGCAGCAATTGCTTCGAAATTTTGATTTGGGACCTCCTGTGTACTTTCCTAAATTAATGAAGGGTTTCAGTGTTAAATGTGTTTGCAATGCAACTCTTTAGTCTACATGTGTATGGCAAAATGGTAGTAGTTTCAGTAGTTCTCAAGATTAAATTCTTTGAAATTCAATTGGATGGTCTGCTTGTATTTGTTGATAACCTAGTGTATTTGTTCTGTTCAGTGTCTAGTAAAAACAATTTCAGTAAAATTTGTTGAAAAGGGAATAATTTCTGATTCCACAATTGTAAATACTGATATAATAAAACTGGAATAGTTGTAAAATTACAGCAGCTATATGCAAATAGGAACAGATACTTTTAGAGCTATGTATAATTTATTAGTATATACACATTGGTGTGCAATCAACTTGACAGTTTTCAATGCAATTTGCGTTCATTGTACAAACAAGCATAAACATTTCTATTTCCATGGATCACAGCAAATGAATAATAGTTTCTTGTGAGTAACAGCTTTGCGTCTTGTCTCTTGTAAATTTAGTTGAAATGTTAAATTTGTTCAATGCTTTTGCTTAGATTTTGTATCTGATTTCATGCTATTAGTTTTTTCGCGTCTAGACTGTCTTTAAATGTAAGTGGCATATCGTGGATTTCGCTTTACTTTTAAACAACTCTTGTCTACGAGTGCAGATTTCGCTCGAATAAATCTGCCGGTAGTAGTAATTTCGATATCTTTCCACACTATTCTGAATAGCCTTGTTGCAGTTTTTTGTGAATTGAACGTGTTTTTCTTGTTTCACTTCGGCTAAGTGATTCAGAAAATCATTGGTGTTAAATTTTGAAAAGCCTTCTGAAATCTGTTTGTAGTTGTTTGCATCGCAGTGTTCGTTCAATTCATATTTTGATTTGTATAACCAATGATTTAGCTCAAATCCGATTCTGTTAAGTTTTTTCATTTAATCTTTTATCTTCCATAATAAAATATATTTTAAAACCAGAATAACTTTAAGAATGAGCTGATAGAAAGAATAATAGTATAAAGAATGAATTAGTTTTCAATAGTAAATTCAAGTTGATTCAAAAAATGATTGAGTGTTTTACATAAAACGAAAACTTAAAAAATATAATATTTAAGTAAAATATAAGGCTTCGCCCGATTATAAAATCTAAAATTCTGATAGGGTGAAAATAAAATTATTTGTTAGCCAAACTATCCGACTAACTTCGACAGTTTTCTCAGAGTAAAATGGCCTTACAAAACCACTTTGTCACTGAATGGAATAAAACGATTACCCAGTATAAACAAACGGTCACAAGCTACTTGCATGAAATTGTTTCATTGTTGCATTTCAACAAGGAAAGTCAAAATTATGTGAAAGCCGTTTCTACTACACCTTCAAATTCTATGATGAATAGCGAGAACCCCTGGTATAAAATGTTTACAAGTCAGACCGAGGCGCCAACACAGCCACAGAGAATGTGATTTGATGGCCAGCTGGATTCAGAAATGCGTCATTTCGAAAATATTTCCCTCTACACGCAAACCAGCCCAATTTTTTAGAGAAAATTCCAAAGAAATTTCATTGCTTAGTTTCTGTACTAAGCTTATACTTTCTATACCAGTATCTTCTGTCGGTGTTGAGCGGTTGTTCAGTCTTGCCAGATTTTTTCTTTCCACGCTGCGCAAGAAGATGCGTGAATCTTCAATTCAAATTGCGATGATTTACATTAACTTCAGCAAACGATATTTCAATCTATTGTCTAACATTATGGTGACCGAGGAGGAAGTTGCAAAATACCTTGCACTTGATTCCGTTCCTTATGGCGAGGTCGAGGAAGACGACAGCGACCAAAATTGAGCTATTTGTATGTTTAGATTTAGATTTGTTTGGAGCAAATTGCTTATATAATCATGTTCACGTATCTGCTCTTTTCTTCATATATGGGAAGTGTAGTGGCAATTCTTTTTTCTTTTAGTCCCCATGGAAATTCTCATGGAAATGCTTAAAAAACAATTCCAAATTTCGTAATATGCCCAACTGTTGTATATTTCGTATTACAGACAAAATACACTTGTTGCTGAAAGTTATTTTCAGCATTTCAATGCTACTCAAGCAAATTTTGAGAAAAAACCATTTATAAATACAAGACAAGTTGGCGCGGTTAAGTATTGACGGTGATTTAGACATTGCTTTTGACACGTATTTTATTCGAATTTAGCATTATAACAGTCGGAATGCTTACGCCTTCGTTTTTAGCGAAGCCCGTTGATTACCTTCGAATATTGAAGAATATATCTTTTCATGTGAAATGCAATTAATCACTATTGAAATTTTGTGAGCCCCTGTGGTTTTTCAGCATTTGTTTCATAATTTGATCCATCTCTATGCCTAGCATATATTTTGAATTTCTTTTATTCAATATTTAATTATTGTTTCCAGTATCTGTATTCTATGCCCACTTAATCATAAACAGTGTTGGGAAAAAATCCGATTTAAATTAAAAAAATGAAAAATTTCAATTTTACCCAGACAATCTTTCAAGGTAGTAAATATTAGAAATCCTTTTGATACTACTATTTTTGAAATACAATGATTTAAACAATTTTAAATAAAGTGAAGATAAAAAAACATGCAAAACAACATTTCAGGGCTGACCAATTCATTCCAATATTTAAATATTGTTTCCAGTATCTGTGTATTTTATGCCCACTTAATCATAAATGCCTGTTATTTACATAAATAATTGATATCGTTCTATATATTTGCCAGACGTCTTAAATTTGCTACCCTTTCTCAATGTTGATGCCGCTCTGAACGGAATTGTTGTATCGTTGCTAATTATAATTACTCAACCGTTGAATTACATTCTAGTCTTTGTTTTTAATAGTTTGGAGATTACTCTCGCCCTGTCATGTTAATAGTTCGTTAAATATTATTATCAGCGGGCATTCACGTGTGAATTTACATAGCACTCTAGTGGAAATGAATCTGTTATTACAATATTGTTTTCGTAGATATTGTATTATAAATCCGTTTAACTCTCCAGTAAAACTTTGTATTAAGTGAGCCTTTGATGAACTCTTCACTGTATTCTCCAAAACGAGTATTTTCGGAATTTTATGTAGACTACAAAATCTTCACCTGCATTGTCAAATTATAATTTGAATTGAATGCAACTTTTCCCGACGCTTGCTTTGCTCCCGTTAATTTTACACCTAGCATAACACTACGTAATTTTATAAGTGACAAACTATTAGATTTGTTTAAAATTTAAATTTATTCTTATAAACTATGATAGAGTTTGTAAAAATCATTGATCATAAATTAATTGAAATTATTGATTTTCAACTTTAGTTATTAATTGCATTTTTATAAAGCGGAATGATTTTTCTAGATTAAATAACTGACAGATGAAACATGTTTTTGTCTATAACTTGAAATGTAACTATTTCTCAAGTTTAATGAACTATTTTGGAATGAAATGTTAATTTCTGAATGTACATTTAACGAGTTTTAATTTAAATTTGGTTTCCGCAAAAATCTTGCATAAATGTGACACGATGATTATTTATTGCTATTATTGATTTTTCGTTGTGACGCCCCATCATTTTATTACACTTAATTTTTGGGCACCCATGTTTTTAGGTATAGTTCTGGCCTTGACTTTACATTCAGTTGGAGTGAAAACCGTTTAATTTGAGCAGTATATAATATCAAAACTAGAAATGTAGAGCCCAGACCTCTGCTAAGTTGTTCAATTTCCCAGACTGATATTTACATATTCAAAGGGGCGCTGTTCTATTAAATGCATTTAATGTCATAGTATACCGTAATATTCCAAAATTTCCAAATGAAGTTCGGAAACAATTTTGTGTTAAAATTTATTATTGTTGTTGACATACCGTGAAACAAATAGTATAGAAAATATTTTTCATTGTTGTACCCATATATATATATATA
>CABFPE010000187.1:448869-467157 GCA_900660155.1 Hofstenia miamia
CATATATATATATATATATATATATATATATACAGTACTAGAAATGTATTCGACCACCTTGCTATTTTGAATAAATAATGAACATTCATTGATAGAGTGTGCTTTGAATTATAACTAAGTGTTACTTTGATTAAGAAAGGAAAATGTGTATGTCTAATACCATAAATATGTAGAATAACAATTGGCTATTAATTTTTAATCAAAATTAGAAAACTTGTATTGGAAAAATGTATTCGTCCACCTGAAAAAATTTTTACAAATGAGCAAATCGGAAAAAAGTAAATTTAAAATAATATACATAAATTAATAATTGATGTAAGCACTTAGTAACAAAATTGTCTCCTTCTAATATTTGGTAGGGTGTCCCTTTGAGCGAATAACAGCTTCAAACGATAAGGGATTGAAACAAAAAGTCTTTCAATAAAGCTGTTGGGAATTGCATATAATTTTTTCTTTATTGCGCTCTACAGCTCGTCTTTAGTGTGAAGATTATGCTGTCCAATTCAATATTTGACCTCTTTCCACATATTTTCGATAATGTTATGTGTGGGGCTTAAGAGAGTATCAGTGATGTGAGTGATCTTAGCAAAAACCGCACTTCCATATTGCACCCCATACAGACTTCCCACCATAATTCATGGTCCCCCGAGTAATTTGAGGCAAGAATTTGAACTTCTCCCAATGCGGTCTCTTTATCAACATTCCTTTTGATGAGTAAAGCTCAAATCTTGACTCACATGAAAATATAACATTACACCAATGTTCAGATGAATTGTCTCTCATTAAATTGGCACACCACAAATTATTATGATAAACATTTAGTTTGGGTGTTTTTGATATATATATATATACATACCCAGGAAAAATAATTTTTGTTCAAGACATAACATAGTGTTCCACTAAAAGAAATTGTCAGTATTTTAGACGAAATTCGTTTAAAACTTCTTCGAAAAATCTAAAAGCGTCCAACAAATTTGTAGATATACTGAGGTAATATCTAATTCCTACTAATGAAAAAATAAACTAAATTATAACCATTTTTCTAGTTCTGAGTGCCATCAATGTATAATAGAGAAGTGAATCGGGAAGACCTGTTTTCGATTGAAATTGGGAATAATCTTCTTTTCTTTACCGGTAAAATTGTATGCATTCTTTTTCGTAAAATGCTCTACATGTTATTTTTTTAAATATGGGGTGAAAATGTGAAATAGATGGACTGAGAAAAAATGGTCACGGTTGTGAACTTTTTCAGTTTACTCAGCCCATTTCTATCTCTGGTTTGTTCCTAAACCCGCAATCCACATCATTTTTATTTTTAGAAACATTTTGAGATTTTTCAACGCGAACTATTCGATAATTTTCTAAAAAGCCTCAGCGGAAGTAACTTCCAATTAATGTTCGAATAATAAATGTATTTACCAATACCTTATAAAATATATTTAATGTTCTTAGCGTTACATTATCAAATATTTTATGTCACACAAACGGTCGTCTTTAGACACCCAAAATAACGATAACAATTAATTCTGAAATTTATGAATTTAAATGGTGTATTACATTATCATTATTTCCATTTATACAATTGTGGTGAGATATTTAATTGCTCCCATGCGTGGAGATTTGTCATTTAACATTTTCTCCTGTTTCAGGTTGTGTATGAATTGCAGATGTGCCTACAAACGAGCTGTCCTTCGCTATATTTTCGCCTGTTCAGTGTTCCTTTTCATTGTCAACTACACATATTACACATCGCTTCTGAAAGATGACACCACTAGTTTAGACAAAATTGTAAGTTTTACTATTTCTTTCTTCATTGCGCCATTTTAGACAACAAAATTTACATTCGAACTTTAAAGTCATTTCAAATTTTAAATAATTGCTTTGTAGTATTTTGAGTTTCTAATGGTGTTTGGGGCCATCAACAGGGTTTTTATTTAGTCCGTAGATTCAAGAGATTGGTTCATAGCTGATGGTAATTTTCTAAATTATTTCCCTACGCGAGTGCTTCGTGTTAAACAAATTCATTAAAGTTTTGTACTCGATGCGTGTAACCTAAATGGAACTATTTTACGATGCCTTCTCATTTTCAATAAATTCTAAGCATTTTTTATTAATTAATGTGAATATGTTATCATTATCACGATATTATATAACAATGGACTTTTATAGGGGTCATAGTTTATCAACATAAGCAATAGTCCAACCATCCTAAGATTGCATTCTTTTAAATATGGTTGCTTATTATGCTAAGAATAGTCATGCTACGCAGGCTATGTCGATTGCCATGGCCAAACGTACACTGAAGCAGAACATTAATATTTGGAACTAATAATTTTAAATAAATTGCCTTTCTATTTGACATCTATATTTCAATTGTGTTTGAAAATTATAGAAACTTAGAATTAAAGGTGCTCGCCTTGCCTCATCATTTTTTACATGTATTCTATTAATTACATATATAACAGCTGTCACAAGTGGAATTTCGAATATCTTTGGTTGATTTTTGATAAATACCTCTACCCAGTATGCTTTCCAGCCCACGGCATTATAGTCTAAAAACTTTATAACTATTTCAACAATGAACCTGAAATATTCTGTAACTTTTTAACTTGCATTTATTTGTGATAATTTTAAATTTTCAATGTTTCTCTTTTTCAATACAGTATCGGAAATAATGTTTCGGGCATCTACATTTGAAGAAATAAATACAAGATTTTGACATTGAAATTTTTCATTCAAATGAAAGATGTTTTCAGAAATAATAGTTATCGATTTCTACACGTGTTGATATTGTTTATTATTGTTTTGATCAAAATTAACCACAGGATGCTGCAATTAAATTTTGACAACCACTTTTGATAGGGAAATAATGTTTCGGGCACTATATTTTACCCATTCATTAACATCTGTTGGGCTTTGAAATTCGTTTGTTTATGTTTGTTTCTCATCTTAGTTCTTGGATTTATAATGCCCAAACACATACCTGAAGCCATCAGAGCCTTAATAGTAAAAATGCACCTCGAAGACACATCTAGTGAAATTGCAGCATTAGTGGGTCGCCCAAAGAGTTCAGTAAGTGACATTATAAAACGCTATAAAGATGAAAAAACGATCACTCCAAAAAAGAGTAGCGGACGTCCTCCCAAAACAACACCAAAGAGTAACAGAAGGCTTATTAAGCTGGCCAAGTCTAACCCATTTTTCACTGCTACTCAATTGCAAAAGGAATGGGCTGATGGCAATTGCGTATCAGTTAGAACTGTTCGTAATATCCTTAAAAGAGCAGGATTGCGAAGTCATATTGCATCTAAGAAGCCATATTTATCAAAGTCTCAGAGATTAAATCGACTTGCTTGGTGTAGGTTGCGTCAATGTAACTCCTCTGAGGAATGGTCACGCATTGTTTTTTTCGGATGAATGCCGAATTGAGCTTAGGCCTAAGTTAAGAGTTTATGTGAGACGACTAAAAGGAACAAATCATCGTGTGGAACCTCGATATACACTCAAAACTTCTAAGTATGGTGGTCAGTCATTAATGGTTTGGGCAGCTATTTGGTCAAGTGGCAAGCGAATTATTGTTAAAGTTGATGGAACTTTAAAAAGTCGGCAATATTGCATAATTTTGCAAAATAACTTGTTGCCTTTGCTTGATGTGGATGATATTTACCAGCAAGATGGGGCGCCATGCCATACCAGTCGCCAAACAATGCTCTTCATGGAAGAATCTGGAATCGTTTTGCTGGACTCATGGCCAGCAGAATCCCCTGATTTAAATATTTTAGAAAATTTGTGTATGCAACTAAAAAGACGTGTTTTAAGGAAGATGCCTATTTCAGCAGCTGACATATGGAAATTCACTCAAGAGGAATTTTATATGATTTCCAACAAATACATTGATTCTTTGTATAAATCTTTACCAAATAGGGTTGATACAGTTATCTAGGCAAAAAGATATCCAAACAAGTATTAAAGGACGCTTCAAATTCATACAAATAACTTTTAAAGTGTTGTATATTCACTACATTTTGTAATGTACCCATTTATTATTGGAAATTTTTAATCATTGTTAGCAATATTCATTCATACATTTAAAGTGCCCGAAACATTTTTTCCCTGTTATATTGGTTATTGTTATAAAATATTTAGTATACCATTAATCTATTTTATTTTTAAGGCAAAGAAACTTCTTTAAAACACAATCAATATCAGATGTTGTCCTAAAAATGTAATTTTTCAATATAATTTTCGTATTGTCCACTTTATGTAAAGTATTAATTCTGTTGCTAAACTGCCCGAAACATTTTTTCCGATATATATTGGTTATTGTTATAAAATATTTAGTATACCATTAATCTATTTTATTTTTAAGGCAAAGAAACTTCTTTAAAACACAATCAATATCAGATGTTGTCCTAAAAATGTAATTTTTCAATATAATTTTCGTATTGTCCACTTTATGTAAAGTATTAATTCTGTTGCTAAATTTCCTGAAACATTTTTTCCGATACTGTAATGATGTCATCATTTAACATAGATGAAAATTGTAAAATTTCGAAATTTTCACTAGAGGTTGTTTATTAGTTTACCTACATTTTACTATTTGTAGTTCTATTTTTTAATTAGCGTTGTATTAAATGGGTGAACTGGGACCAAATCTGTTAAGAGTAAGTTCAGGTGACTCTAATAATTTCGTATTCCACATAACAATTTTGAATATTCTTAACTGATCCTTAAATTTCTTTATAAAAAGGAAGTTGTAGGTTGAAGAGTGTAATTTTTGGGATATGCAAAACAAGCTATTGGTTAGTAGTCAAAATCTTAATGGGATTGGATAATGGAATCAATAGTACAAAGTCAGGGGGCTTGGTCATGGGCTCCTTCCCTTTGGGGTAAGCCAATTTCAATTCATTCTTATACGATCTGATCGATATATTGATGAACAGTCTTTTTGTTTGGCGTAAAGTGTAAAAAAAGTAGTATTTCATGTTATTCTTATGACCTTTTTGCTTTATTTATCATCTATTCACGAGCGAGCACAACATTATGCTAAGAGGGTGAAAAAACTACTTAGGCCTCCCTTAGAAATTCTCGATATGTGCATTTGCAAGGATCTTACAACTCTTCGATGAAAAAGCTTTCCAGAAACGTTAAGATATGAATCTTTGCGATTCTTATAAAAATGATTTTGTTAAGGAAGGTGTGTAGTAAGATTGAGTGACATTATTAATTTCACAGTTGCCTCTATTGTCGTTTGCACGCGTAATTAGAAAATGCTAAATTAATTTTCCAGCGACATAGTGCATTTATTTTAATTAAAGCAACTGTATTGAAAGAAACCATTACGGATTCAGTGGTCTCGCTTTAACAATTGTAGCGGAAATAAATTATTAAGCTTAAAACAAAGCTAATAATATATTTATATTCAACCACCCTTCAAACAACAACCAATATCCCCTGCGTCATATTTACGTCCCCATTAATGTTTCATTTAAATTTAGTAATAATGCAGTGGACAAATCTTTTCTAAATAATTTTTTTACAAATTCATACTATTGATGTCATGCACTTCTTCGTTAATGATGATTGTTGGAATGTTTGCCAATTATTTCATTTTCGCATGAAGGGTTTTAGAGGGGATTTTTGTCCCCCCCCCCCCCGTTGTAAACAATCAGTTTCGTTTGGGGTTATTTAAGTTTCTATCGTACAATTTTAATAAATGATTCTACTAGTAACAATAATAGTCCGTAATTAACTGCACAGGTTAAATAATGTATTAGCTTGAGACTGAAAACGTAGTGGAACAGTGCTGATAACCCCGATTATTATTAAAATTTTGCATTTACTAAACTATTACTTGTAGGAACAAGAGAATGATGGAATTGTATATTATAATGAAATATTTTAACTAATGTATATTTGTAATTTCTAAATCACATGCATTGTATAGGAAGTGAAAGGCGATCGCAAGTTCTATATTTTTACCCTTCCACCCCTGGAAAAATCCTTCCCTCTTTTGATTGGTTTTTAGGTAAATTTTATGAACCCGTTGTTCCAATTCTGTTAATATGAGGATGAGAGTATTGCAGAAATCTTATTGGAAATGGTAGTTTCGCGACAATCTTTGACAGAAAATTGATTGAAGGCAGCGATCGACAAAAATTGAAAACTTTGCATACAACACTCGCAAATGTATTCTATATACATACTTTAAATTATGATATGACATTAAACATACTAATGTGCTTACAGATAAGACATCAGACACAATTTTGAAATGGCACCGTTGAATTATTTGTTACTTCATAAGCAGTTCTTCTCCACAGGTACGCAAATATCATTTCAATATCATTAGCATTCCGATTGAAGAAAGTTTTCATTGCTTTACCCCTATAAAGATCTAATCAACGTCTTTAAGTCTTTTTTATTCACTTTAACCCGTGATAAACAGATTTTTTATGATCTATATCTTATTTTGAAGTGCACACGAAGTTAAAATTCATATCGATATTCATTTTTGATGCGCAAGTCTTTTAGGGCTCATATAAAAGGTCATTGACTTCTAATTTTAAAACCTAAATACAGGTTCTACATTGGATTTGAGTTTGCTGTCCAGCATTTTCATTGAAAAAAAGCATGCTGCTGGCTGCTAATCATGCCTTTCTGCTTTGACGCCGGGATCTAGTTCTCAGTCTTCATTGGTCTGCGGGTGTTAGAATTTAAATTTTTTTAACACCATCCCCCTTCTTCATCCTCTATCATTGCATAGGTTAATCAAAACTCTGATGCAGCTTGTTGAAGACCTAGCCAGTGCACGATTCTTGCACTCACAGAAAAATATTTCTTTTCTGTGAATCCCAGATTTTTCTCATTTTGTACCTGCTAACAGATGCAATTTGATGCGTTTTTTACTTTAACAGGCAGTCATGCATTGAATAGTTTTCGTGCTTACAACTGCATGTTATGTTTGTGCAATTTCAAATGTTGTTCTGTCAGTGTGATGAATTCAATGCATGAAATGAGTTGATGGTAATTATATATTCATAATATAATTCAAATAAAAAGTGTAATGATGATTTTAATTCAAATAGAGATCATTGTTATAATGGCGTTGTATGATACGCTAAATTATCTTCATTGAAGCATATCAATGTTCTTTCCATATATTACCAAAATAATAAAAATTATATCCGTTTTCTACGTATTTATTTGCATACAGTCCCCAATGTACATTAGCCTGTTATAATACTGTATGGATTTTATTTTTTTATCATTTTCTAACTCAGAATTTGATAACTGCAAAAGTTGTGTCATGTGGGGCATCACCAAGTCATTTGAAGAATGCATAGTATTTTAATACTATATTGAAACGCAAATTGAATACCTATTCCATTTATAGAAAATCATTTGTAGTCCTAATTATCCCATCAAAAGCTCAGTATGGATTTAAGTCACACTCTACCTTCTAGAATTCCTTTATACGGCTTATTCTCACTTTGATCAGAATCTCCCCTAATCTCCAATTATCTGCATGACAAAACTCAGCTAGTTCGCATCGCTTCTGATTCTAATTCTGAATGTATGTTATATTCTCATGCTCTTCTGTTCCCATTAGGATCCAATCATGCATCCTTCAGGCTGAATTCTGATCAATTACTAATGGGATTTCATTCAATATTTCCAACACCAAAGCTTTTCTTTTCTGTTTTTTAAACCTTTGTACCTGCTGTTTTTTATATAAATGATACCCCAATGTTAGTGTGTAATGTTGTGTAATGTTTTCCTCTTTTCTTTCCTGGTCAGCACAAGTTTCATTAAACACTACGGAGTTCTCCTCGTTCTATTATCTTATGTCATCGGTTTAACCCCTGTTGCTTCTCTACTCTGCTATGATTCCCAATGCTGGTATCTAAATTACTCTTCTATTCAACTTGACCGGCTTTTGCACCGCGGTATTCTTCTAACCAATCTTGTCTAAAATCTTCTTAAGGCTCGTCTTTTGCCAAGTTTCTTGACTTCACTTTTTTTAACAAATTGCGATTTGGATTTTTTTGACTTTTCAAAAATTGTCCAATTCTGCATATAATTCTCGCTTTTCCTCTCATGTCTTGGTCCACCTCCCTCGCGTCTAAAAAGGAGCGTGTTCTCATAATTGTTCTATCGAATAATCCCTCTTGCTAACTCCATTATCTCAAATCTAGAAATCGATATTTGGTCTAGCCCTCGAATTTTTAAAAATCAACTCCTCACATTTCATCTTTATCTCAATTTAGTCTTTAATGTAAATACGATTTCTTCCCATTCTGTACTTTACTCTCCTGTTATTCGTTTTTCATATTTTCCTTTTGTAATTTGCATGCACCGATATTTGGTATAATTCTTTTTTATTATTATTATTATATAGCTTGCAATACACGCAGTAATATCTTTATCAATAATCAGAAAATTAGGTGCAAAGCTTATCAAGACTCATTTGTAGTTAGCACACTTAACATTTGGAATAGATTGGATGCGCAAATAAGGAGTGCCTCCAATATCAAATATTCAAGAAACTATTATAAGGGAATTTGCTAAACAAGCAATTTATATTAGGATTTTCTAAGAGTTTTAATGTGTGTCAAGAGAAGATCGACTAATTATATTCATTTATATAACGCTATTTTTGTATGTTTTATGTATCATTTGTTAAATAAGTTATTGAAATATAACTAATGGCGCTTATTGTCAGTCTTGTTAAGGACGCCGGTTTCCTCCGCTCTCGCAAAAGCGGTTCCTATTATAGGATGCAGTATCCTCAAAAACGTTCGTACTCATCTTCTTCAAAATCAAATCACAGCCATTTTTTGTATCCAGGAATTAGCACCGTAGCACTAACACAAAAAATCCCACCTCAATACTTTGATGCTAAACACTGGGTTAACACTCAATTCCAATCCCTCTACGTTCCGCTCAAATTTATATAACATCACCGCAAAAATCAAGAAGAAATTAACACCTCATCACATCTATCTCTTCGAAATCACCTCTGTTTGTCCTGATCATAATCTCTTAAAGAACTGCGAAATTAAGCTATCAAATCATTACAAGTTTCTCTCAACGTCGTCTTAGTGCCATACCCGTCTTTGATAATTTTCTTCTTTCACCGCACTCTATCAATTCCACTCTTCTTGCTTATGATGGCATCCATCTCTCTAATAAGGGTCTCTCAGTCTTCATGCGCAATCTTAGGAACTTTTTGCACAGTCCGCCAAATCTTCCAAATCCATATCATTCGTTGCGGCAGCCCACAATTTTCTATCCTAAACAAGTATCCTACAACACACCCCGTACTCTATTGCAAACACCCGCTGTTCATCCCACCACACGCAGTCCCCTATTCCAATGAACAAGGTACACCTTTGGAAAAACTATGTTATATACACATAAGACAACCACGCATATACACAAACAAACTGCATTATCAACACTACTATGAAATATCGCTAAAATTAAGCAAATCTTTTCTTACTTTCATCGATTGCTTCTTTTTTTAGTACAGGCAGCTCTCGATTATTCGATAGTCAATTAGAATGCTTGTTCGTTCTGAGCCATCGTGTAAACCGCAAAATCGCTGGCTAGTAATGTGGTCGCATTGCTTACAAACCTTTTGTGCACTATGTCGGCAGTTGTAAAGCATGAACGTAAGGTTCTGACAGTAGTTCAGAAGATTGAAATACAATACACCTATCAGGATGCCATGCGGCAGTATGATTTTGGACTTACAACTATTATTTATATCAAGGCGAAGGAGCTAATTAAAATGAATCTGTAGCCGAGGAATCTGAAGAAGAGGTTCAATGTGTCCGTGAAGAAGGCCTAAGAGTGTCTTATTCTGACAGATTCAACTCCCTAGCAACATTGGCTTGAGGAACAAGAAGAGGCAACAACATACACAGTCGCTGTCCTGAACTCGTTAAGAATGTTGACAGCAAAGGAGCTATCAGATTCGATAATACAATCGAGAAGTACATCTTATTTTCAATCTTCTTGGTCATGATTTTTCTTTTATTTGATTATCTGAGAGTTTTTCCAAAAAAACCCTGTCCCAATCTGGTCGAATAATCGTGAGTTGACTGTATTTTAATTATCCTAGCAGGGGATGTAGAATTAAATACTGGCCCAATTTTTGAGGAATGTAACTTTGAAAGTTTATTGAATCGTTATAGAGACAGTTTTTAATATATCTAAACGCCAGAAGCCTAAATTCAAATAGACATCATTTTCTTAAAATTGCAACTCATTTCGGCTCAAATTCAAATTTTACTATTACAGAAATTCGGCTAAGCAATAATATCAATTGAAATTTGTTCAATCCAGACATTGCAATCTTTAATGTTTTTGTTAAGAATGAGGATTGTTGAGGTGGTGGTCTTATGATTATAGTACCAAAAGTTTTCACTGCAAAACGATAAAAATTTGTACTGATCAATCTGTGTTTGAAACTTTATGGATCGAAAATGAATTAATTAATGTTACTTACAATCCAAATAAGTCCTTCTTGTAGAATATATACAATTAAGTTGCAATGAAATTTCAGATATTCATAGTAATAACTATTCAGTGAACAGATTAGGTGACTTTAACATAAACAATTTTTTATGAAAAAGATTTATTGAAAGCATTATGCGCAATTTATAATTTTAAAATTATCAACCCTCAGACTTCCACTAGATAAACGATATTTATTTATTATTTTTTATGTATATCGGAAACTGTATATAAACCTTTAATTCTCTAATCTTTCAGTGACCACGCAGTCTGTGTTTATATTAGCACTATTCATGTTAGGCTTTCTAAATTTAAAACTGTTTATGCTAGGAATGTCACAATCTTTTCAGATGAAATCATGTAAAAATTACTTTAAAATATTCTATTCGATTATATTTTTACTCTAAATTCTGGTTCCAACATGTTAAATTACATTGCAGCACTAAGCAAAGTAGCATCGCTAAAAACCCGCCGAGTAATCAACAAATCACGACGGTTGCTTATCCGCAACTGATCATCAAGCAATTAAGATCAACGTAAAAATAGAACAAAAACTCCTTGAACTAGCGAAATCTAACCCGACCTAAATACATGTAAATTGGTCAAATTATGAAAAAACCAAAGAAATTAATTAAGAACTTATGCGCTAAAAATTGAGCATTAAAACAACTTTACTTTTTCGAAAACTTAATTTCTTCTAAAAAAAAGTGGACATTTTTAAGCTGGGCTCAGTAGTGACACTTCAAAAATTTATTATGATAAATAAATAATTTTCCGATAAAGAATGATAGCAAATCCTTTAAATCAGCCATTTAAAGAATGAGGTAACTTAAATTTTCCGAAAGTCCTCCATCAGAACTTAGGCAATAAAATTGTAAGTCGACTTTTTAATTTAGATTATCTACTTTAAGAAATTAAAAAATTGTAAAAAAATGTAGACGTTAATAAATCTTCAGGTTCAACTCATTTAACTTACTTTATTATTAAAAAATTTTTTCATATACAGTACTGGAAAAATGAATTCGGCCATCCATGATTTGCCATAAATATTTCTAAGAAATGAACGCCAAGAATGTCATAGTTATTTTATAATTAGATTTGCGGTTGCAGAAAAAGAAATTCATCAATGTTGAGACATAATTATCACTGCTTACTTTAAATCTCAAGGAGAAATGCTACAATGCTTGTAGTTAGCTAATCTTTTCTTGGAAAAATGTATTCGGTCACTTCAGACAAAATCAGAGAATCTGTAAAAAAATTGCATTGGTTGTGCTTTTTTCAGTATATTTATATTGAAAATGTCTAATAACAGTCTTTCTTCGCCAAGTATGATGCCTGGTTACGTACCTCTTCCCATCCGCGAGTTGATTATCTCCAAACATTTGGAAGGGATGAGTCAACGTAATATAACCCGGCTTATAGAGTGACCTCGAAGTCCTGTCGAGGATATCACCAGATGTTTCAATTCTGAAAGACTTCAGAGGAATTTCGCAAGGAATGGGCTCCTGGTAACCTCTTGACAGCAATAACTGTGCGAAACATCCTGAAGAAGTACTCAATTAGGTATTTCGTGCACCCAAATAGCCATTCGTAACCTCAAGGCAAAGATTACGTCGGTTGAGGTGTGTCAATTTAATGAGAGACCGTTCATCTTAAGATTGGTCTAATGTTATATTTCAGATGGGTCAAGATTTGAGCTATACTCATCGAAAGGAATGTTGATAAAGAGACCAACTGGGCAGAAGGTCAGATTCTTGCCTCAATTTATTCGGGGCACCGTGAAGTATGGTGGGAAGTCTGTAATGCATGGGGTGCAATATGGAAGTGTGGGTTTCGCTAAGATTCTTCACATTTTAGGTACTCTCCTAAGCTCTTAATATGCTCGAATTTTAGAAAAGGAACTCTTGCCACTCTTTAAAAGTGATCAATATATCAGCAGGATGGTGCTCAATGTCATACCTCAAAAGAAATGACATATTTCCTCCACAATAATGGGGTTGCTATCCTTGCTGAATGTCTTGGCCAATCTCCAGACCTTAACATTATCGAAAATATGTAGAAAGATGTTAAATATCGAATTGGACAGCATACCCTTCACACTGTCACACTGAAGACGAGCTTTGGAGCGCAATAAAGAAAAATTTATGAATTCCCAACAGCTTTATTGAAAGACTTTTTGCTTCAATCCCTGAATGCCTTGAAGCTTTTATTCACTCAAAGAGACACCCTACAAAATATTGGAAGAGACAATTTTGTTGCTAAGTGCTTGTATTGCATCAATTATTAATTTATGTATTTTTTTTAATTTACTTTTCTCGGATTTGCTCATTTGTTAAAATTTTTTCATGTGGTCAAATACATTTTTTCAATACAAGTTTTCTAATTTTGATTAAAAATTAATAGCCAATTGTTATTCTACATATTTATGGTATTAGAAATACAAGTTTTCCTTTAATAAGCAAAGTAACACTCTATCCAATGAATGTTCATTACTTATTCAAAATAGCAAGGTGGTCAAATACATATTTCCAGTACTGTATTTGGCGACCATCTATCATTTGCATTTAATGAATGTATGTTCCGGAGATCATGAAAAAGTCAAATGCAACACCTTTGTATAAAAATGGAGATCCCCTTTTTGCGAAGAACTATAGGCCAATCTCTATAAACGTACCCTTTTAGTACATGTAAATTCAGAATACCTTCACCTCTTCGCGGGTTACGCTCTTAAACCTTACATATGTGTTGTTGGCATAAAAATGATTTTAGGTTACATTAATATACTATTGGTCACTATGCTATGCGGTGTCACAGTCCTCCTTTACTTATATTTCTTTTTGATTAAGGTATTGTTGCAGTACAAAATTAAAATGTGTTCATATTATCTATTACTATATTAATGAGTAAGAGTGTCTTTAGAAAGTGTTTGGGAAGCGTTTAGTACCGTATATATTATCATAGACGTTTAAAAACTGCATCCAATATTCGCGGGTTTTTGCTATTCGCTGGGAGTAAAGACCGTAACCCCACGAATAGCGAGGAAATATTGTATTTGAAAAATATTGTATTTGAAATCAAGCAATTCCTTGCATCTGAACAATATGGTTCCGCGCCAAGTATAATAGCACAAGTGATGCAATTATTTCAATTACTTAAGGTAACCTACGGCACCTGGTTTCATGGTTAAGCCTCAAAATTATTAAAAAATTTTTTTTGCTGATTTACTTAGCAAAATATGTCTACTTTAGAATTGCAATCATGTTTTTTCAAAATAAAAACGATATAATGTTGTAATTTAGTTTTGTTTCATGTCCCTATCGGATACAATGCTGTATTTTATGCATCATTTCAAAAAAACAACACATCTTTGACACAAAAGTTAGAGAGTTTTAATTTTGCTGCCATAGTAAAGTTTCATATCAAAATAAAGCTCCTCCTCTCTAGTTTCAGTTAGTAGGTTTTGTTCCTCATTGATAGGGGTATAGAGAGTACTATATGTAAAACATTCAGCTCAGAATATCACAAAACAGCCCAGCAACAGTGCTCTGATTGGCTAACCAAAAATATACGCTTGCTGATTGGTCGAGCGCTGTCACGTGTCTCAGTTACTACTGACGCGAACTTTGCACAAAGAAGTATACACATTTGTTTACATTGCGATTTTTATACAACATATCTGCTATTTCAGTTATTTTTGTGTGAATTTTTATTTTATGATGGACTACAGTTCTAAGAACAAAGCACAAGTTTGGATCTAAAAAACTGAGCAGGAAAAAACAACTAAAAGCAGCACGAAAAGTCGTGCATGTGGCAAGTATTANCTAACACATTTTCATAAAAAAGTACATTGACGCAAAAATGATTAAATTGATTGATTTTACAAAACACATAGTCTTACACAGTTTTCATGAAAAGAAGTAAATTTATAAATTGAAAATGAATATCAAAACTATATACAATAAATTTAAGTATATGTATAGTACTTAAAACTTAATTTAATTAAAATATACTTGTAATTGTTTATGAGATTATAGAAACACAACAGCAATCATAAAATGATTTAAACTACATTTTGTGCATTAGGTATTAAAACAACTTAGGAACATTTTCTAAATATAGAAATAAATAGCTTAAATTATGATTATCAGAAGAAGATAAAATGAAATAAATACTTCTTCAAGGCGATTTACTCATTGTATTCAAATATTAAATATATATATCACAATATGCAATTAGGAAAACCAGATTTTAACTCCATTTTCCCATTAAACGTTTTAAAATCATATAGAGATTGACCATTTTTAATAATAAATCCGATTTTGCTAGAGTTTCTAAGGCATAGCATTGGAGAGAATGCCAATATATAATGGATTTCCAAGTATTTTTCTACTATTTGAAAGTCTAAAATATGTAATTTTATTACTAGATTTAGTTCCAATTTTTGATGTATTGCTACGGGTTTTAATACATCTAACACTTTGTTAGTTTCACTAGCACATGTTTTAACACAATTGACAAATATTCATTTTGCATAACGTTTTGACTTTGCATACACCTCCACTTTACGTGTGTATTCTAAATATTGCGTAATCTTTTCAGCAAATAGTAAAATTTATCGTTCAACTACATAATGTAATTTGTAGAATGCCTTAAGATGGGTATTTAGGCGCAATATTAAATAAAACACATAAAAACAAAACCATTAATGCTTCGAAATACAAAAAACTCTAAATATACAACAAGGAATTGTCGAATTTAAGTGTATGCACGTTTTTCTTTCTCGTTTTTTAAAGTTTATACTAAAAGTCATAAAGTTTGCACTTTGTTCAATGCTTATGACGTACAGATATCTTCATTTTAACACATTAATCAGTTTTCACAATGATGCAAGTGGTGATGGTTGAATTCATTCAATAATGTAAGTTATTTTTGTATTTTAAAAAGTTAATATAACTCACTTTGTTTCATGTGACTACAAAATAATATAAAAATTTCACACATTTAATATCTTTGCTAACAAAAATTAGTATTAGACTTGTTGAAAATTAATTTCGAGATCTATGCATTTAGAAACGTAAAGTGGAGGTGTATTGCGAGATGTAAATTTTATATTTGAATACAATCAATAAATCGCCTTGAAGAAGTATTTATTTCATTTTATCTTCTTCTGATAATTTTAATTTAAGCTATTTATTTCTATATTTAAAAAATGTTCCTAAGTTTTTTTAATACCTAATGTACAAAATGTAGTTTAAATCATTTAATGATTGCTGTTGTGTTTCTATAATCTCATAAACAATTACAAGTATATTTTAATTAAATTAAGTTTTAAGTACTATACGTATACTTAAATTTATTTTATATAGCTTTGATATTCATTTTCAATTTAAAAATTTACTTCTTTTCATGCAAACTGTGTACGACTATGTGTTTTGTAAAATCAATCAATTTAATCATTTTTGCGTCAATGGTTTTTTTATGAAAATGTGTTAGTCTTTTAGTAAATAAAAATGTTTTGCGAGTTTCATGACATCTAATTGATTCGTTTTTGAGATGGCGTTATGTATTCATTTGTGATTATCAAAATTTACTCATTGACTGAAGAAAAATGTGAATGTTAACGCTTTCTCAATAATTATACAGTTTTTATTTTAAATTCATAAACTATTATACAACTGCAAGTACTTTAACAATCATTGATTTGTAGAGTCTTAAAATTTATATTTAAATTAAATATCCCAAAGGCAAATATTTTTTTTCGAAAAGGCAAAACAAATCGCTAAAAGGAAAATTCAATATCCCAAAGGCAAATAATTTTTTTCGAAAAGCAAAGCAAATCGTTGTAGTATTGTATATTAACCTGTGAATTAATGTATATAGTTATTTTACCCCTAATTATATTATTATACATAACATGCATCCATTATCTAATACTACACTTATTTAACTTAGTTGATGAGATGTATCTCTAGAAATCTACCATTAATGAAACACGTACAAATCATGTCTACTTTCTCATTGTATAATAAATAGTATTATTAAATTTACTAAACTAGCGATTACTATATTTCAATCATCCTTCTCTCATGCTAATGTCAATTGCATGTTAAATTAATAGCTAGGTAAAACGTTTGCATTTATCAGTTTAGAGAATACTATAGATTTTTACCTATTTACAAAGAAGACATAGGAGTTTAAATTTTTATATTAATACTAATGTTTATGAAATGTAATAATTTATCAAACATATTAACATAAAACTAGTACATGTAGAAAAATAGTGAAAGCAAAACTATACATTTTCTATTTACTAAACTGTAATACAATACGTTTTGCAATAGCACTGTTCCCAATCCCCATGCCATCATTGAGGAAAAGTTTTTTAATGTACAAAATAACGTCAGAAAAGAAATGTAAGTCACAAATGTGAAAAAACGTCAGAAAAGAAATGTAAGTCACAAATGTGAAAAAACGTTGGAAAAGAAATGCATAAGTCACAAATGTGAAAAAGCGTCGCAAAAGGAATGTAAGTTACAAACATGGAAAAACTTCAGAAAGAAATGTATGAAAATGTTCATATATAAACACAAAGTAGAATAATTTATTGTATGTATATTTAGCACACAGAGCTACACCAACTTCACATACACTTGTTTTCTTATCACAGTCTTTCCGTCTGTTTACGTCAACAGCAGGTTCTTTTATATTTAACATTCCCTGTTATCCTTTTTTAAAGATTGATATCATCCAACTTCAAGGTTCCCAAAGTTATTGCTTCCCTAAGCTGTTGTTGGGATGTCGTATTATATTTAGGAAGACTGTCAGCTAATTGTTCATTAGTTGCAATTAAATAAATCTTCTGAAGATCACCATTTTTTAACATTTCTCTAATGCAAGCAATATCTATTCTTAAACATTTCCTGATTAATCCTTTTAAAGAATGAACAGCATTGTAAAGAGATTTGCAATCCATAGCGCAATGAAGAGGTAACTGTATTCTAATAATCTCTTTCAATAATCCACAAATAAATAAAGCTTCATCAAGTGCCTGAGATAATGAAATAGTTTCTGCAGCTAGCATACTTCTAGCTACTCATATCAGTTTAAAGGACTTCCATGATGTTAATGAAAATTTCTGATTCTTTCTAACAAGTAAAATAATATAACCTCCTTGACTCCCCCCTTCTCTTAAGTTCTAAAATGAAGCATCACAAAACAAAAGCAATTTACATTTAGTTAAGTCTCTAATGTTCTTAAAATTCAATTCACAAGATTTGTGTTGCAATTTTCTTATCAGCTTATTGACAGCATATATAATATCAGTATGGCCATCATCTACCTTCACTGCTAAATTTGATATATTGAAAGCAAGATCAGGTCTTGTCCTCGTCGATATCCACAACAATTGACCAACACCTTTTCTTCCTAAGCCAACTTGCTCAGTTGCAGACTCAAATGATGTAATCTGACTCAACTGTGATACATAAGAATTTTGATCCACTGATATGATACATTCACCTTTAGTAGACATATTCAGCCCCAGAAATGGAAAGTTATTTGATTTTTCACTACTGACTCGAGATATTTGCTTTAATGGTTCAATCACTGCATCACCAAAAACAGAATGACCACACCAAAATAAATCATCTACGTGGGTACAGATGAAACCCTGTTTATCGTCATTTTCCCACAGAAATAACGTTGGATCATACTTTTAAACTACCATGTTAAGGCACAACAAACTTTCTTTCAGTGTATGATACC
>CABFPE010000187.1:468157-493213 GCA_900660155.1 Hofstenia miamia
ATCATCTCATATATCTCAAAACAAATCCAGTTGCATAGCCCTTTTAAGCTTAAACAACGCTTTCAATTCCCTGAATTTTGAAATTTTGGCGATTATAATTAAAAATTACGGATTTCAACAAATTCAATTTAATTTACTTATGGGTTTTTTAGAAAATAGAAAACAGCGTGTTTAGTAATATTAATATTGTTGCTTTTAAAAACATGTAACCACTTGCAAACATTCTTCCGGTTTTCTGGAACTGGAAAATTTCAACTAATGTAATATTGCACAGAGTCGAGATTGGTCATTGATTGCGAAACTTAACTCTTTGTTTTATTCTTCATTGTATTTTGCTTTATGTATAATTTTATACACATGACACCCCAGATGAGCGCATGTTTGCATCGCTCACCACAACGTGTTGTGCTGATTTAATTTCAATTGATGTTGGTTTTTTAATACAAAGGTAAAAAGCGATAGTTATCTTGCATTGCATCTGTTATTAAACTTTATATAATTTTCCTGTATTATTTAAATGAATATCTGCCCCATTTCTTCATCTATGTCTAGTGAATCCAATGTTCTGTGCTCTCCAGATCAAATTCTATTTTAAAGAGGCTCTCAATTGGGTGATTAATTGGAACGCAAATGCGTAACTGACGCCATATGGCAAAGTTTTGAAACTGATTCAATCTTCATTAATTATGCCATCATTTGAAATGCAATTGGCATTCGTCACTGACGTTTGGAAATTCTCCTGAGTTGTTTGAAAGAGTCGATTAAGTTATTCTTTTGTAAACATCAAATGCGCGCTATCTTTGCACAGGCGCTGATAAACTCTTTGTTCCGTTAGATTTTCACTTATCATTATTATTTCTACGGACTCCAATTTCATTTCGATTTCAGATAAATATCATTCCTCCATAGAGTAAAATTAATGTGTGCATATCGCAATCAGCCGTTCATTTATGTTGTTTAGCGTATATATGTAGATTTGATCCAGGTGTTCTTCTGAATTGAATAAGCTGTGAAACCCAGTATTATTAAGAATCAGTGACGTAGCCAAGGGGGAATATAAATTAAAATTGGTATTCCCTGCTGATTTATCATTAAACGGTTTTTCTATATTGGAAGGATTACAAAAAGTGAAATTTTGTAAGACATTTATAATTTAGAGTCCGCGTTCGTTTTTTGACGTTTAAATTACGTTGGAAATCTTTGTACGGTTACAACACTTTAGATGGGCACACTGGAATAAATTTTGAACATTTAGTTATAAAGTAAACATTTATCTGCAGTTTAATTCATGAATTTATCATAGATTATAACTTTAATTGTCAAAGGAACTGGAACTCTAGTTGGATTCTAAATAAAATCGAATTGGCTTCGCTATTCAGCCGAGACTATTACTTCTATGTGAACCCCTTTTCGAAAAACCTGGCTAAGAAAATATATATTTGTATTTTTACATAACATTGTTATTGTATTGATATAGTTATTGAAATTTAGTTGCAGTTTATGTTTGGAAAAACTTTTATTGATGTTTTATTTGAATTTTTTCTTCACTGTTTAAGATTAGTTGTATGCACACTTAACAACTTTTCGTACTTGATGGACTAGTCGGTTTCCGTATTCGTTCTTAGAAAATTGAAAATGTTATGCCCACAATACAAGCATCTCAAATAATATTAAATGCATGAGGACAAAATACGATCCATATTCATATTTTTTCAGCATTGTAGCTGATGAATGCAAAAAAAATCCTTTATTCTTCATTTGCTTCTTAGTTCCATTTCAAACGTCTTTAATTTCTTGTTGTCGTTCAAATCTTTAATATAGCACCCAACACTAGTCCTCCATTACCCATTTCTGTTTGCATTCCGCTATTGTACAGTTGTCCATTCGATCAACAGTTGAGTGTGGACGCAAGCAATCCGACTCTCCCTGTTTTGTTGGACAGATGATGAGGATTCCAAACTGATAAAGTTTCTTAACCCAAGACATTGGATCAAACTGTTATGAAAAGTTGTTACACATAATATTGTTTTCCAGCAAGCGTTCGTATATATTGAAAATAATCATATATAAACACAAAGTAGAATAATTTATTGTACGTATATTTAGCACACAAAGCTACACCGACTTGACATACACTTGTTTCCTCGTCTCCGTGTTTCCGTATGTTTACGTCGATAGCAGGTTCTCTAATATTTAACGTTCCCTGTTATCTTTTTTTTTAAGGATTGATATCATCGAACTTCAAGGTTCCCAAAGTTATTGCTTCCCTAACATTGCTTTTCTAATATTTGTCTAATGCAAGCAATATCTATTCTTAAACGTTTCTCGGTTACTCCTTTTAAAGAATGAACAGCATCATAAAGAGATTTGCAATCCGTAGCGCAATGAAGAGGTAACTGTATTCCAATAATCTCTTTCCATAATCCACAAATAAATAAAGCTTCATCAAGTGCCTGAGATAATGAAATAGTTTCTGCGGCTAGGGTACTTCTAGCTACTCGTTTCAGTTTGAAGGACTTCCATGATATTAATGCAAATTTCTGATTCTTTCCAACAAGTAAAATAATATACCCTCCTTGACTCCCTCCTTCTCTTAAGTTCCCAAATGAAGCATCACAAAACAAAAGCAATTTACATTTAGTTAAGTCTCCAATGTTCTTAAAATTCAATTCACAAAATTCGTGTTGCAATTTTCTTATCAGCTTACTGACAGCATATATAATATCGGTATGACCATCATCCACCTTCGCTGCTAAATTTAATATATTGAAAGCAAGATCAGGTCTTGTCCTCGTCGATATCCACAATAATTGACCAACACCTTTTCTTCCTAAGCCAACTTGCTCAGTTGCAGACTCAAATGATGTAATCTGACTCAACCGTGATACATAAGAATTTTGATCCACTGATATGATACCTTCACCTTTAGTAGAAATATTCAGCCCCAGAAATGGAAAGTTATTCGATTTTTCACTACTGACTCGAAATATTTGCTTTAATGGTTCAATCACTGCATCACCAAAAACAGAATCGCCACACCAAAATAAATCATCTACGTGTGCACAGATGAAACCCTGTTTATCGTCATTTTCCCACAGAAATAACGCTGGATCATACTTCGAAACTACCATGTTAAGGCACAACAAACTTTCTTTCAGTGTACGATACCAACACCTTGATGCGTCAGTCAAGCCATATACCGGTTTAATCAATTTCCACAATTTTCCTTTTTTTGCGTAATTGTGAGGAGGTTCTAAGAAGACGTCTCTATCCAAATACTTTCCACTGCTTTGAAGAAAAGCTGCCTTTATATCCATACAATGAGGCTCCCATCCATGGCAAACTGCAACAGTAAATAATAATCTAATAGTCTTTTGACTACAAGTTGGGGTATCAGTTTGAAAATTCTCAATTTCCTGGAAGCCTTTCGCCACAAGCCTTGCTTTTTTGATGACCTCACCACTGGGCCCGTCTTTTAAACTATACACCCAACGTGTCTGAATTCTCTCTTGTCCAATATCTTCAACTTCCTCAAACGTCTCATACATCTGCCAGTTCTCTATCTCCTTAAGTTCCGCCTGCGTAAAGTCGTACTTCGACGGTAGATTAGAAGCTAGTAAAGTTTCCTGTTCTTTATCATTCTGTTCTGTTGACGTAGACGGTTCATCCAATTCTTTGTTTAATGTATTACAGTTCTCATGATTCCACGTCAGATTTCCAATCTAAATGATCCACAAAGCATTCGACATCTCTTGGTGCCAAAAACTCGACATTGTACTTATGTTTATTTTTACCAGTATATTTACCTGCACGGCTTTTTATGACTGCTTTGTACTCTCTTCTTATACAGTTGCACAATTCAGATGGAACAAACTTTACCGTTTGGCCTATGTCAGGTATTTTCTGATTCGAAAAAGAAAACCGTGGCAACACGTTCTCATCAACGGAACTATCGTCATCAGAATCACTCAGAACTGCTTGCTCTTTTACAAGTGGGTCAGTTTCACTGGGAATGCAAGGTGCCTGATTTGAGAAATTAGATTTCTTTAAATGAGACTGCATCAATCTACTTTTATGTACCCTTACATACAAACCACCATGACGGAAAAAACTACTTGACTGTCAACTCCTAGCACTACGCCAGGCCCCCTACAATGTTTGTTTCCATCCCTTTTATAGAAAACCTCATCGCCAAAAGAGAAACTAGTGTCAGTTGGTCGCAAGTTACGAGCCAATGCTATGTCGTATTCTACCTGATGTTTCAGTTTCCATGTAAGCTTTCCTGGCAGCTGAAAGTGCAATTAAATGCTTGCCTATTAAACCAGTATCAATTTCATGTGAAAGCGCAGGGAGTTTGTTGCTTAATACACCAGTTAAGTTGGGATTTCTGCCATATACTAACATGTACGGACTGTAACCGGATGTTGAGGATAAACAATTTTTAGCAAACGCAACATTTTCAATACCTGTTTCCAGATCTAGGCCCGTCTCACTGAAGACCTTATTTAACATTGTAGTCAAAACTTGATTATGGCGCTCAATTGTGCCATTAGACCATGGACTATAAGCAGCTGTAGTAGTAATTTTTGTATCCAACCTCTCGCCTAACAGGCGAATTAAATCATTGTTAAATTCGCCACCATTATCCGAAATGATCCTTTTAGGGCACCCTAATTTTAACACCCAATGACGCATAAATATATTCACAATGATGGCAGGATAATTGTAGCTACACTAAACCGAGTAAACTGATCTAATATATGGAGGTACCAAATTTTCTTCGATTTTAACTCATGTAGGTCCATAGCAACAGTATCATTAAACTCGCCCGCACTAGGCATGCAAACTACGGGCTTTGGTGGTAAATTTGAATTCATTTTACAAGAAATGCATTCTTTAGTTATGCTATCAATTAATTCAAAAACAACCTTGTTTTTAACACCGGAATTTTTCACTAAAGTAGATAATCGGGCTGCACTTGGATGAGCAAATTGTTTATGGAGTTTTATAATTGCATTTTTTAATTCCGAATCTGTCATTTTCGCAAGAGGGCATAAGCTTGCAAATACATCTACAGAATCTCTTTCATTTTTCAAAAGATCTAATACAATATGCCCTGTGGTAGTTGTTATTAATTCGATTCTCTCACCCAGTAGCCATACGACGTCACCAACCAAATCTAGCACTAATCCCGCCTTCTTAAGAGACGTTTTACTAATAAGCAATGGCAACTTACCATCTACAACTCGTACAGCAAGTGATACCTCTTGAGTTCCGAATATAACAGGTATAATTACATTCCAGAAGGATTTCCTTCTATTCTTATCACCAAATACAAAAACTTTTGGAACGTTGCTGTATTGCCATTTTACCTCGTTTTGCTCTTCTTTAGATAGTGAATTAATATAGTCGTTCAACCAAATGCGACCACAAACAGATGTAGTACAAGCAGTATCAACTATTCCTCTTCCATAAGACTGCTCCAACAAGCTGGGTAATTTCTCAGCATAACAATGATTAACATACTGCTCCGTATCAGTTTTATGTGGACACGTCCATGACAAATGCATTTTGGAATCGCATATGTAGCATCTTCTTTCTGCCGTTTGACGATTGCGCACTTGAGAACGGCCACCATGTTGTACACCTGACCTCCTATAACGATAATACTTTTGTCCACGGCTAGCTAAGTAAACGTCATTATTTTGACACTGTTCTGATTCAAGCTGGACAACATGAAATGCTGTAGCTTCCATTTTGATTCCAGATGCTGCAGATGTAGTTGGCTGCATGGACGACCCACCATAAATGCGCTTCAAGGCTGATTTTATAGCAATAAATTCCAGCTTCTGAGCAGACGAAAGAACTAACTGACGCTCTTTCTCTTCAAGACCAGCATTGTCCAACAATTTGAAAGCAAGCACTGCATCAGGCAATTCCATTTTATATACTTTAGCTTTGTTGTAAAACCTATCGAATTCATTTATGTAATCAGGCATAGAAACATCACAAGATTTGCAATACTTTTCAAATTTTGAATTGGCTTCATAAGCCAAATCTGCTGCGTCACGTTCAAAGCATTTTTCCAACTTATCCAATAACGTTTTCAAACCATCTTCACAATTAATTTCAGCCAGAGTTAATTCCAAAGCAGCTTCCCGATACTTTCCCACAAGATTTAATACAATAGCTGGGGCTTGTTGCTTTTGTTCCAAATTCGTTACAGTTTGCCATATTTGAATTTTTTGTTTCCAAACAGAAAATGGTTTATCCTCAGTCCATAGAGGCGGTGTTTTAAATGATCCAACCATCCTATGCTATCCAACCACTCTCTGCTACCATGAAAATAATCATATATAAACACAAAGTAGAATAATTTATTGTACGTATATTTAGCACACAAAGCTACACCGACTTGATACACTTGTTTCCTCGTCACCGTGTTTCCGTATGTTTACCAAATCAATGCTAAATTTTTGAAGGCCAACCAAATCGCAAACTATCTGAGAGACTTGTTCTCGAGCTATTCTCAATAGTTCCGATACTGTACATCTTCGTATACCATTAAACCTTTCGTCTGGGATCATTTGCACTAGCAATCTCTCAAAATCAAAGTAATCAAGAAGCAGTAAGTGCTATTAATAAGCAAAATCGGTTAACCTTAATTTTTGTAATATTTAGAGAAAACATTAAACATGTGTTTTCGTTTTAATAATTTATGGTCGAGGACTTCTGCTGGTCCTCAATAACTATGTTCCAATAAAATTTGAGTGTTTGTTAACCCTAAATCTGCCAGCGCATTAAGACATTTGGAAATTTTGAGTTATTAGCAGAGCCAATTACGAATTTCCTCCTATGTAACTGTGAATGTGTAAAAAATTATTCTTCTGCCGAATTAACTATTTTTCAATTAAAGTCCCAATTTTTTTGAGAATCTTCAGAAAATCAGTGACCATGAGAGCAACAACTAACCCGTCCCTATTTTTTTGTTAGTGCAACCTAACCTCCGTTGAGTAGTGCCGTCGCTAAGTCGGATTTAGATTTGGGTTTAGCAGCAATATTTCATCCTTAGCTACTATCTATATGAAGTCCAATTATTTCTATGTCAAGAGTTTTTACTTATTTAATGTTTTTCGTAATATCTGGTATTTGGTAAACAATTTGTCAACCGATACATTTAAATCCATCTGTTGTAACCCGGGTCTATGACTTAATTGAAATCAAAGAATATTAAAACATTCTTAATATGAGTTGGTAATTTTCTTTCTAGATGATTGACTTCAAATACATGTCGAAGACATACAAGTGGCAAACTACAGTAGAAATAATGGAATGTTCCGAAGTACATGTTAATTAAATTATTCCAATAAGCTTTGTTCACTGCTTAACTTTCAATAGTTTTACTACTTGCAACAAATGCTGCCGATTTCTTTGAGCTAGAAACTTCAAGAAAAGTCCGTTTCTTTTATGAAATTATATGAATATAACTTTGTATTTGAGTTTTTAAATATTTACAGGATTTTAGATTTGACAACTTGACGTGTTTTCAAAATAAAAGAAGTAATTTTAATGAGAATGTATCGAAATGATTTCCCTGACAACGATGGCTTTATTTTGTTAGAGTACATCTTTTTAATACCTAAGGCCACGGTTAGACTAGTGATTGGTTCAAAAGGGATCTATCACATGTGAAAGAATTAGCAATGTGACGATCACAAGGAAATCGAACGTGCACGATTTCTTTTTTCGATGGTCACATTGCTAATTATCTCGGGTGGTTAGACATGCGATTCAATCAAAATGTGACAGATCACTTTTGAACCAATCACTAGTCTAACCGTGGCCTAAAGAGCTATGTTTTCAATGACTTCTATATTAACCTTAGTAAATCTATTTCATTTGCTAGTTTGTTGGAAATTTTTCTTTAGTGTAGAAATTTGATAAAGTCGGGTGATATCTATATAATTCGGATCACTGTTATTTACCCAACGAGCCATAACTGAATTTGTCGCAGGATAAACATGTATGATGTTCTCGTCAATTTCCAAGTGACATTTGAGTGATTATATACAATAATATACCTGTTTATATCATGATATTGCAAGAGAGTAAAATTAAATGTAATTTTAGATTTTCAATTTTTTTCAATTGGGCGTATTCAGAATAGAGTGATTAGTTTAATTTTTTAGTAAAATTTCGATTCTTCTGGAGCAGGCACCCGAAGGCCATGCACCCTCCTCTTGCAAGGTGAATGGTGCATAAACTTTAAAAATTTGTTTCAAGCCTCAATTTTTTAAGATATTGAAAGTTCAATTTTTCTTAGTATGAAGCCCCATGATTAGGTAGTCCATTCAAAATATGTAAGTAAAGTTTTGCAGCAAGTAACCTAATCCGCGATTGCTTTCTACACCCCCGTTAGTCGGTGCAAAACAGAAAGAGATATATAGAACTTGAGGATGAATCTTCAAGGATTGATTTAAGAAGGTAATTTGAAATTATATAGAAATTGTTTAGCGTCAATTTGATTTTTAAATATGGAAGTTCCCTTGATCAAGTTGAATGTGTGAAATGCTTTAAAAAAACAAAAATTATTACCTCAACTGCAACGTAATTTAAATTATTAATTTATTTATGAAAATTTTAAAACGATTGCTTATACACATATTTTAAAACAATTGTGTTTACAAATACTTTCTGAGTTTTGTGCGTCTGTGTAGATTAAATATGCAATGCAAATAAACATTACCGGCCTGTATTAGTTGTTACCGGCCAGCTAAAGGCCCGTCCTTTAAATTTTTGCCCGTTCCATCTCTGGTTGATGGCCACCTGGTTTTTATGACAACTGCATATTTTAAAAGCATTCGAAAATTGCAATTCGTGCATACATAACTGTAGAATAAATATTTAATGTGTAATGGGATGACCGGTGTGTTTGTAGGTATTTGTTTTATTTTTTCAAACTTCCGTTTCCGTTAGAAAATCAATTTTAGATCAATTTTTCAGTTGCTGAAATACATTTTGTATTCTGTTAGTGTAAATTCATCTGTTAAAGTAGTTAGTAATCTAGCAGTCAATGATATTAGGTTCCCAAATTCTGCTCAACTTTCAACAAATTCTGAATTTACATGTACTAAAAGGGTACGTTTATAGAGATTGGCCTATAGTTCTTCGCAAAAAGGGGATCTCCATTTTTATACAAAGGTGTTGCATTTGACTTTTTCATGATCTCCGGAACATACATTCATTAAATGCAAATGATAGATGGTCGCCAAATACAGTACTGGAAATATGTATTTGACCACCTTGCTATTTTGAATAAGTAATGAACATTCATTGGATAGAGTGTTACTTTGCTTATTAAAGGAAAACTTGTATTTCTAATACCATAAATATGTAGAATAACAATTGGCTATTAATTTTTAATCAAAATTAGAAAACTTGTATTGAAAAAATGTATTTGACCACATGAAAAAATTTTAACAAATGAGCAAATCCGAGAAAAGTAAATTAAAAAAAATACATAAATTAATAATTGATGCAATACAAGCACTTAGCAACAAAATTGTCTCTTCCAATATTTTGTAGGGTGTCTCTTTGAGTGAATAAAAGCTTCAAGGCATTCAGGGATTGAAGCAAAAAGTCTTTCAATAAAGCTGTTGGGAATTCATAAATTTTTCTTTATTGCGCTCCAAAGCTCGTCTTCAGTGTGACAGTGTGAAGGGTATGCTGTCCAATTCGATATTTAACATCTTTCTACATATTTTCGATAATGTTAAGGTCTGGAGATTGGCCAAGACATTCAGCAAGGATAGCAACCCCATTATTGTGGAGGAAATATGTCATTTCTTTTGAGGTATGACATTGAGCACCATCCTGCTGATATATTGATCACTTTTAAAGAGTGGCAAGAGTTCCTTTTCTAAAATTCGAGCATATTAAGAGCTTAGGAGAGTACCTAAAATGTGAACAATCTTAGCGAAACCCACACTTCCATATTGCACCCCATGCATTACAGATTTCCCACCATACTTCATGGTGCCCCGAATAAATTGAGGCAAGAATCTGACCTTCTGCCCAGTTGGTCTCTTTATCAACATTCCTTTCGATGAGTATAGCTCAAATCTTGACCCATCTGAAATATAACATTAGACCAATCTTAAGATGAATGGTCTCTCATTAAATTGACACACCTCACCCGGCGTAATCTTTGCCTTGAGGTTACGAATGGCTATTTGGGTGCACGAAATACCTAATTGAGTACTTCTTCAGGATGTTTCGCACAGTTCTTGCTGTCACGAGGTGACCAGGAGCCCATTCCTTGCGAAATTCCTCTGAAGTCTTTAAGAATTGAAACATCTGGTGATATCCTCGACAGGACTTCGAGGTCACTCTATAAGCCGGGCTATATTACGTTGACTCATCCCTTCCAAATGTTTGGAGATAATCAACTCGCGGATGGGAAGAGGTACGTAACCAGGCATCATACTTGGCGAAGAAAGACTGTTATTAGACATTTTCAATATAAATAGACTGAAAAAAGCTCAACCAATGAAATTTTTTTACAGATTCTCTGATTTTGTCTGAAGTGACCGAATACATTTTTCCAAGGAAAGATTAGCTAACTTCAAGCATTGTAGCATTTCTCTTTGAGATTTAAAGTAAACAGTGATAATTATGTCTCATCATTGATGAATTTCTTTTTCTGCAACCTCAAATCTTATTATAAAATATTTATGACGATCTTGGCGGCCATTTCTTAGAAATATTTATGACAATCATTGGTGGCCGAATTCTTTTTTCCAGTGCTGTATATTTCTTGTTTTTCGAGGGTTTCCACTAAGCCTAAGCAGTATTTTCCCAACAAACTGGTATATTTTCCTCATACATAATTGAGAATAGACATATATTTTTAGCGCTGTCCAACATAAACCCAGAGCAATATAAATTGGATTACAAAAAGCGTAATGGCAAACAGTTCTTTGTTTTCAAAAAACTATTTCGATTTCAGTAATCATTTTTTCAGGTAGGATTTTCGAGATAACTTTCTCCCAAATCCTTAATGCCTGCTTACTTTCAATTTTAGTGAAAATGTAAATTTTCTCCATTTTAATTTACAAAATTGTGTTAATCGTTTACATAATTTGATAGTGGGCGTATTGCCTCTAAATATAGACATTACTGCTCTTGGGTACACTGTATGCAATTATTTCTACGTTGTATTTGAAAATTATAATTCCCATATATACCTTCTGATGTAAATTGCAAAATTGTTCCTGTGATAAGCAATCTGTTCGTAGACCATGAAATTCCATCTCCATGCATGTGCAAGTTTAGAAGTTTTAATGCAATCATTATATGTCTTTAAAGTTAACTATCAGTTGATAGCTGTCACCAGTAGAGTATAATTTATTAATTTTTTTGCTCAAGCGACTGGTTAGTTCCGCTGATAGTTAATTAAAAATGGACATCAATCATTCTTCTGACGTTTATTTGATTTTTCATCACTTTGTCTTTCTCGTTTTTTTGTTTTTTACTTGTCAGCTGGTTAAGTTATTGTGTGATCACTAGCAATTAATTTAATGCCATACCTCTGTCGCCTGAATCAAATCATTTATTTTTTTATCAAGTTTTCATTATCTCATCCAAAACGTTCGTGAGAATATCTCATTATTTCAAGTTACATCGGACTAAATATTTCAATGGGACTGGGACTTACATGGGTATGGAACCATTGATGAAAAAATTGGAACCAATTTGATTAAATTGATCTGAGACCAACAAAATTCTGATCCCATATTTCAAGGAATTATTTTGCTGACGGAAGCGGAGAGGAAACGTCAGTGTTACTAAGCAGCCCTGGTGATCTTTAGCCCCCGAAAAACGAGATTCGTTCTGATTGAGGCAGAGTGATGTAGATTTGTATGATGTTTTATAAATCGTTTTAATGCTGATAAGTTTTCCCTTAACTCACGACTTTGTAAAAATATTTATTACATCAACTTTAAATTGCCCAATATCACCCTGAAAATACTTTTTTGCATTATTTTAAATAGTAAATTTTGCCTGACTTCCAAGTTTTTTTAGTTTGCATGGACAATCTTAGCTGATAGACTATGAGTTTAATTACTATTTTATCGAAAATCTGTGTAGAATGGAGTTTTTGATAGTGAAGATGACTCATAGCACTTTGTTTATACAAACAGTTCACTTTGAATTTTATTAGAGTTTTATTGATTTCATATAAATCCTTGTCATTAATTACCACGATGCCCATAGAAGAAAAGTCAGCTGGCGGTGTACTAAATCTCCGCCATTTATGATGCTTGATTATTTATGGGCGCATGTGTCACCGAATTAGCATCCTAATTTGCTTCCTTTAGCAAAAATCGCTTTCGGCGCGTGAGGAAATGCTGGAGAAGTCATTGAGTGAACTCAACGCTGAAATCAACGCGCTCGAGAGAAGGCAGATTAAAGGTAGCGATAAATTGAATTATAATTTATTAAAAGTCAATAATTTCTTTTATTAATAATTCCATTCAGTTTCATTGCATCTTTAATTTATTTTTATTTTGTCCGGTACATCTGTTTTCTGCAAAACTGGATTTGGCGATGTCGAACTACTTTAAACGTAAAATTATAGCTGCCCATTGAAACTCAATTACCAATTATCTCCAAAGATGTTGAGAATCAAATGCATTGCTTTCGAAAATCTTTGAGTAGTAATAAAATCCACCTAACCATAACACCAACACAAATATTTTTGCATTCCAATTCTACACTCAGGTACGCTCTTGCTCTCTTTCGTATAGGCAGTTTATTCGGGGATTCTCTAACTTCATCTAATGATGTTCTTCTATCTAGTGCAAAGTAACACAATACACTGCTTTACTGAGGCATTGTTTTCCTAGAGTTCTTCCTATTTCTCGATTAGTGTTGCTCATCCTCAAAATGTATCTGTTCTTTAAGTTTTGCTGTTACTGATATCGTTCTTAAGCGTTTTGCCATTTCGAAATGTGGATTGCAGAACTCCATGTTGTTTCAACCAACCAGCCAACTCTTATTTGCTTTGAATATCTCAGATCAATATATATATTGCTGAAGCTTTCACAATATAACACTTCTCATAGTTTTCTTCAAATATATATATATATATTGCTGAAGCTTTCACAATATAACACTTCTCATAGTTTTCTTCAAAAAAATTCTAACCATGCTTTCAATACAAGTGTATTGTCCATGCTGGAACATATTCGTAACTACCACATCAATGAGATGGGAATACAAATTTTTGGATTTTCATTTGCACATGCGTTCTTCCTTTATAGCAATCACAAACTTCGGCTTCTCTTTACTCTTTCTCCGTTTTTGCGTCGATGTTTATGAACTTCATTTACTGTTTTTTCTCACCGAAATACCCTGTGCCTTATTATTCAATTTTTATTTTAATGTTTCTCCAAATCATAATTATTCAGACTGAATTCCTGTTTCTTGTTGCCAACTAAGTGCTCGCTGGACGCGGTTGCGGCAATTGTATTACAAAGCTTTGTATTATAGGTTTTAGGCATTGCCATTACTGGCGTCAGTGCATTTATGACATTTTCTAATAAACATAGATATTTGGTATCTCTCTTTTTGACTTTAACTTATTCATTGTTAATGATTTCAAACTTTTTTGCGTTGTACTTGTATTTTAATATCATGTTCTTAATTCGATTCGTACATAGCATTATTTTGGAGACATTACATTTATGTTAACTCTATTACGAGGATCATTTCAAAAGTTCCTTCCGAGAGTGTTTTAATATTTTCAAAAGCTTATGGAATTACCATTAAATAGTTTCACATGCAACTATTAAACATCAGAAAACCTGACATTGCGTCACATGGTTAAAGTCGTAAAAGTTGACTGAATACATTTCATAAAGCAAGTAAAGCAGTTACACTGCAGTTGGCAATTCAATTCTCTCAGTTGACATATCACATTTCACTGACGAAGATGAGCGCTCTTTCATTAAGATCCAGATTGCTCGTGGAGTAGCAGTTATGGAAGTCGAAAAACATCTTTACAAGGCTGTGATCAGAACAATGTTTGCGATGAACGTGTGCAGAACTTTCTTGCAAAGTGGGTTTTGAACATGAGGAAAATTTGTGCTTGATCGGTACCGCAGTGTTGGACTGAGGATCAATGACAACTTCGTGTTGAAATCTGCCAGCAATTCCTAGCTCGCTATCATGAAAAGAGGAATCATTCTTTCACTGGATCGAGCCGGAGCTTGAAATTCAATCTGCTGAATGGCATCTCGACGTTCTTGTCCTCGAAAGTTTGTCACAGCCCGAGTCAACATAAAGTTATGCTGATTGTTGCCTACGATATTCAAAGCATCATTCTCGTTCATCTTGTGCCTCAAAAGACAACTGTTAATAGCGCCTACAATAAAAAGTGCCTCCAGAAAAAATCTTTATCCAGCACTAAGGAAGACGAGGCAAAACCTCTTGCAGAAGGGGGTTTTTGTTTCTCCGCGACAAAGGACACCTCACAAAGCGCAAACTGTGCGGGCTTTACTGGACCTCAGCCCCTGCGACTTCGATTGGTTTCCCAGATTTAAAATGCAAATGCGGAGAAGACGACTTGAAAGCACATCCGACAGTCTTGTGATTCGAGTGAAGTCAGTGGCCTTCTACAACTTCCTGAGTCCCTAGCAGGTTTTTTGTAAATTTAATTAAATTTGTATATAATAATATATTCAACACATCAACGGAACGATCATTTCAATTGACCTCATTATCAGTAAAGTCTAATTCTAAGTTTATAAAGTACTTTCCTTTGTATGTCTTTGACTGCATCATTTTACTGAATTTTTCGTTTACTAGTTTGAACATGCGATTTGGATTTGGATATGTACATCACTGTCTTATAAATACTTGCATTATTTTTATCAGTGTATATTTTTTCTATTTCTCCAGGTTGATGATTATTTAAGTTGTGTTTTATCTTTACATTTTAGAATCTCAAACTTCCGACAACTCTGTACAGCTTCCTCCGTCTCCACATCGCAACATACACGTCATTCCAGTTTTAATAATTGCTTGTAATCGTCCGACGGTCACTCGTGCTATCGACTCTGTGCTAAAGTGAGTTCACTTTTGTTTGATTTCCAAATAATAGTGATTTTTTAATTGCGTACAGCTATTTCTGGAAGAAATTCGAATCCAATCTTTCCAACTAATGTTTATATACATGACTTTTAATTTTTACATAGCATTGCATCATAAGCACCCCATGATCTCTTTTGTAAAGAAACTAACTTTATTTCAAATACTTTTCATATGACGGTAATCATATATAACACTGTGTGACTAAAAATATTTTTCTTAATTTTGAGTACTTTTTTTCAGCGTTTCTGGTCAATTTGTTATTGCTAAATACAAACTCAAATTTTAGGAAATTTAATTTATGGCCTAAATAGATGATTTAATTTAGAAATCGGAAATTGTATTGTCATGGAGAGTCCAAAAATCCTCAAATGACGTTTATAATTGTTCACAAACATCTGATTGTATTTTGATTTTAATGTCAGCAGATGTTTTCTATTTATCCAAACGTCAGGAGGCTAAAATATTGCCTAAATAATATCTTTTTCCAATTCTTTTAGTTGAAATATCATCAAGGTTCTTAGCTTTTCAGCAAATTTTTCTTTAATGATTATCAAATAAGTAATAAATGATTTTCATTCATTTCAACCTACGGAAGCTATATGAGGCTGAATTCTACTCTCAATGTGTTATTTTCTGCTGATTTCAATATGTTCTAGATATAACCACACTCATAAAAATTTCCCCTTTTTCATCATTATGCAAACCAAAATTTTCAGGAAAAACATTCATTTCAAATTTCAGAAAATGAAGTTTAGTAGACATGCCTGGCAATATCCCATTTCTTCAATGTAACAAGGAAAATTTCAGTTTGTCTCATGCTAAGATTTAATTTTGCAATAAATTTATTCAAATTATTCTGAAAAGGATAATGGAGATTCTGAGAATTTATGATAGAAAAATCAATTTCACCTTCGCATACATGTTCCCTGAAATTTTTTTGGAGGTTACACATGACTACTTTAATATTAGTGCATTTAAATATTAGAGCTCAATGCTGCGAGGCAGAGGTTCACGAGATGCATTGGTATACGAGAATCCCCCCTTATTCATAGATAAAACTAACACTTACCGTTGTGGTTTCTCGATTCATGCTAAACATGAAGAATATCAAATGGTATTGTTATACAACTAGCCGAAGATACAATATCCTGATAAATGCTAAGTTCCAAAAAATATTTCATTTGCCTCAGAATATTTTTTTTACTCACCACTTATTTGTAATGAATTGATTTTTCAGAATATAATATCCACAAATGTAACTGAAAGAATGTACACAGATTTTGCATTTAATAGAAGCCATGATATTTTAGAGAAAATATTAATGTTGTTATAAACACAGAGCATGGTAGTTATGTAGTATGCAAGGAGCATGAAATTATGTCAATAAAATTCTTTCGCAATCCTGATCCCCAATGCGACACATCACGACGGTTGGAAATTTGTTACAGAGAAGGCTTAACTTCAAAAGCCCACTGCCGTATACGCATATAGTCCGAGACATTAAGTCAACAAAACAATGCTGTGTAGGCTTTCTAAACTTAGAATATAAATTACTTAAAATGTATGGTTTTCTGGGTAAAATGACATTCAAATTCGTAATTCTCGTCCCAAAATTGACAAAAATTCGTCAATTGAATTTTATGTCACACAGTGTAATTATTGTGATTTCGTAAACAAAATCATAAATCAGTATTTTAAAAGTATTTATTTCCAATCCATGATGTTCGTATTAACCTTAAACAGCCTGGTACTAAGTATGGAGAGAATTTAAATCTTTTTCAAAAATTCGAAAATTTCTAAGAAAATTTGTTTATCTATTCAACAATCTCTGCCACAGCAATAAGCTTTAATAGAAATTTTCAACATTGCATTAATGCATGTTCCCCAATAGACCTACCCATGCCTCAAGATTTTCAAATTTGGAAATAGGCTTGGAGAAAATTTTTTGTACATGTGGAAAAACGGGTTGTCCTTTAAAACAGACGCTAGGCTGTTTAAAATTAATCAATAAGTTTTTTAGTACTAGTAAATGTTTGAATTGGTTTGAATTAGTTATGCATTTATCTGTCGTGGAAATTTTATGTAAAATAGTTATTAACCGCTGATTAAGCTATAATATTTTTAAAATGATATGCGTCTATAACGAATGAATTTTTTCTTCTCTAATTAACTTCTTTTGTTCACTCTTTAAGACATTTTACAGCTTCTTTGAGTTGTAGTTATATTTTATATTTGAAGCTGTTTAGAAAACAAACTACCATGGAATGTGAACATTTAATCTACGTGTGCTCTCAATTTCAGTATAAAACAAATTAACATAGAATTTTATCATTTGATCTCCGCGTGCCCTCAATTTCAGTATAAATCAGCGTTTTAACATAGAATTAATTTTGTCAATATTATGTGAAAATTACTTCGATGTATTTGTTAAATTTAAAATTCTATTTACGCTCCTGTACACAATTTTTTCATATTTTTTATAACTGCTTAAAACGAATGCAATAAGGGCTCCAATTTTTTTTACTTAGACGTAAGCGAGGTCTATGGAATGATAGAGACCTCTTATTTACCATTGCTGCTGTTCTCGCCTTTGCTCAATTTTCAAATCAGTCTTTTTATTGGAATTGTATTTTTCTTTGTGCAATAAAATAAGGTGGTAATTATGTATCATAAGGAGTTATGCGACTATCCCATACTAGGATGTTCGGATTTATTCATGAAGCAGTGTTCTTTTTACAATTATCTATACCGCGATGTGTTCTTTTGATATAAATAAACGTACATTTAGCAATTTCAAAATATCGGAAGAAATAAGTTTATTTAAATGCCTAGTTATCGTACATCCACAAATGGCTTTGTTTGGATGACAATCTAATTGACTTCAAAGTATGAAAGCAGAATTGTGCTGGTGGCTAAATTTAAAAATTCTCTTTCAAATCGCCGCTGTATTGTGGAAACGCATTAACCTCTGTCTGATGTTAAATTACGCAACTTCGTCGATTGGGTGCGTCGATTAAAAAATTATTTTTCTCGATTTCTATATTCCAGACATAACATTCCTTTTTCAGGCTTTAAATGAAGCCACTAAAAATTAATTTTGAATGTTGGGGGGGCAATGTTACTGGTTGATGATGAAATAGTATTTACATGTAAGATTTGTGTTTTGGGATGGAATTTCTTATGAATTCTTTGTAATTGCTAATGCTATGAGTTCCCTATTAAGAAGGAATCTAGAGGATGCGGACTGAATGAGGAGGTAGGAAACACTAGAGTTGCAGGAGAGCGAAGATCTCGTGTATTTCAAGTAGAACGTTCATAATGACGACCTCTCCATTCACATTCAAGGCGTTATTAAAAATTGAAAATTAGCAATAAGCTGAATAAATTTCGTTGTGTATTATCAGTGAAAAGATCTGATTTCGCATTTCCGCCTCATTATGGCAATTGACTCTCATAATATGATATTCCCCGAACAATGCGGAGGAGGAGCATGGGATGGTTTGGTATTATCGAATAAATAGGAAAACCATCTGACGGTTAATCTCTAATTAAAACTGATCTACAGTCTTAAAGTGTAAGACAAGAATGCCTGTCTCTGACCTGCTGTCATGATATTTTTAATAGCTCCTTATTTTAGTTTTCCGAGATCTTCAATTATTCAGAGCTCATTAAGATTTTTAATTTTCATATTATTTGCGAATAAAAATTAATATTTGAAATTGTGATGTTTGCATATTTTCATAATGGAGATGTGGACTATGATTGTCAGTTATTTATTTTTTGATTATGCATTACTTATTGAGCATCCAAATATAAATTGTATGATAGCCCAGTATATAGTATTTACATTAAAGAAAATTACATTTATAATGAGTTTTGTTAAACTTTCAAAGTTGTGATAAGGTTATCGTATGACTTTTCAAGTTTTAATCGAAACAGTTCTGAGTGATATTTATCTAGGTAAGATTACTAAAAAATGACGACAGCGTTTTTATGGTGAAAGTAATTTGATTTCACAGTAAATGCATGCTTTTATATTTAATTGGTCTTTCATAATTTATTGATGTCATGTTATAGAGCCATTCCAGATTCAGAAGCTTTTCCAATTTACGTCAGTCAAGATGGAACACATCAACTCACCAAATCAGCTATTTTGAAGTATCGTGATCGTATCAATTATATTCAGGTAATCCCCAATTTTGATTATTTATCTTAGCCTCGAAAAATATGTGTACTAATCAAATAGCAACATAGTTTGATATTCCCCATCGTGTACATCTCCTCATTCACGAATATTTCACGCTTTCAATTCTATCTACGTCAAGGAAATGAGGATCCATAATTTACTATTCAATTTTAAATTTTTTGAAAACTACATGCATTTATCTATCGTCTTTTTGTTTCATTTCTGATTGTCGTTAGGTATTATTCAGTGTTAACTTAAGAATACATTTTTGTATTAAATTGAAAAGTAATGCGATTTTTATGAATTCCCTTTCGTGAAGAATTTTTCCTACGGTTTCCACTAATGTGTTACTTTTTCCAGATAGAGAATCAATTTTGCCAAAGCGTATATATTATCTTTCATTCTCTCTGATGTAAATAATTTGAAAGTCTCCGTGTAAAATTACAATCATGCATAATTATGAGAACTAAAAGATTTTAGAGCTGTAACAGAAATGTAGTATATGGTTTAAATGCATTACATATTTAATTTCTGATTTAGTTGTGTAAACTCTTTAACATTTTATGATTTAGTTGTGTAAACTCTTTACTTTCTTCAGTTATATGTTGATATGCACAATGCCACCAATTTAATTTCTGATTTAGTTGTGTAAACTCTTTACTTTCTTCAGTTATATGTTGATATGCACAATGCCACCAATGTAGAAATTTTGCCGTAAAAAGACATTGTAAGGCTGACTTTGTTTCCATTTTGGGAAATATTTAAATATCGGGAAGGAGGTTCTTGCATACAAAAATCAAGTTGGCATATTAATGTCAAAAGATAGAATTGGTCAAAATCTTAGCAATTTTGCTGTGGACGTTTAACAGTGAAATTATGTATTTCAAACTTTTCTCTTAATGTTACTTTCACAATAGGCTGTTGGACCTGTGCCCTGAGTTATATCCATATTCAATTCCATCGCTCAAAATGAAATTCGTTTTCTTCTTTCATATATTATTGGGTGCAATTATTCATCAGCTTTGTCAGAGTTCCTTTGAGATTGCAGTTCAAAATTCCTTCCATTTTTCTTTTTACATTTTAATGAGATTATACCGCTAAAATTCCAAGAAACTGACTTCATCATTATTAGTTGCTTTACTAATTCCATTGAGAAAATGCAGTCTAGAGTATGTCTCCTTTTTTCACTACCTGAATTAATTGCTTAGCGACACGTTTAGGCATTTTTTAATATTTCCTTGATTTTTAAATTTGATTCGTAGTAATAATGTGTTAGCTAGCTTATGTGCACGTTTTTCATTTGGATATATTTTATGATGGGAAAATCTTTTAATTTTGGGTAATTAACGTAGAAATCATCGTTGTGGGAATACCTAAATCCTCAATAGTGACCGCCATATTGGTTGACGGTTTAGTTTGATATTATGGGTGAATTCACATTTTATTAAGTCGGTGAGGTAATGTTAAGTGAAGTTCATGGTCATTGTTACAAGTAGCATTGACGTGTACTGCTAAACCAAGGTTTTAATTTTAATTACGTTGAAATTCTTTATTTTGTTTTCAATTTATACTGCTCAACATTTTTGTGTTTGTCACTTATGATCTTTGGGATACACAGATTTTTTTTACATTTTTAGTAGACATTAATAAACTTTGTCATTGATGTTATGCCTTTCAATAAGTTTAAATCTTTGATAATTATTAATGGATGAATACCAGGGGCCATTGGATCAGGAATGAAAATGGATCATTTACAATATTATATTATTTTTTTGCGAAAAACTATTGGCCAATCTCAATAACGCACACTTTTAGTAAATTATTTGAAAAATTACTGTACATTCTAATCAACAAATACCTACAAGTGATGCAATTGTTTCAATTACTGAAAAAATATCCTCAAATAAATGCCAAAATAAATCCAGTTGCATAGCCCTTCTAGACTTAAACAAAGCTTTTCATGCATTCAATTTAAGTTACTTATGGGTTTTTTTTAGAAAACGGCGTGTTTTAATGAATAATATGAAATCTGATTATATTATTACCAATCGAGGAGTGCATCAAGGCACAATACTGGGGCGAATTTTATTTAAAAAATAAGTAAATGACATTATTAAACATGTAAATCATAGTGAAATATATCAATTTGCTGATGATACTTGCCTCAAAAATAATGATGCATTTGGGGCCACAAAAAATTCGTTATATTTTCCCCACTTCTGTAAATGAAATAATAAGATCAAATTAACTATGACAAATATGTTGCTTTGACTCTTATTTACTAATATTCGTGGGATGCTGGTTGCTTTTAAAAGCTTAAAATTACTAATTTATTAAACATGAACATTGGACACCGCCTAATGTACTAGCACTGGGTCTCGGTAACACTTATAGACTTTGGAATTGGTAATTATTGTAAAAAGTTGCTTTGCTGTTTTTTTCGCGTCATTAAATCAATTTTGATAATAGCGTTTGATTTAACAAAAAACATTTTTATTTTCTTGTAAATGAACTGTGTTTCTAAATTGTCTCTTCCGCTTTTCGTCGTAAGTATATTGATTTTCTTATTTTAAATATCAAAGCCTACACTAGTACATAATTGATGTCACCATCGTGAGTTCCGTATTTTTATCCTTCACTTCCCAAAGTCAATGCAAACCACTTCCCTGCATTTTCATCACTTCCTTCAATCAATACTGCAATCATTTCTTATAATCTAATTAATCAATATTCTCATTTAATACCTTTCCATTCTTCTAACTATTTGTCCACGTTTTGTAATAGAGTTTACTGTGTGATATTTTTTGCTTACTAACAAAAGTCGTAATATTTTAGAAATAAATTTTGGTTGCGCCAGGATTTATGTTTTGAGACGCTTTTTTAAGCGTATTCTTTCAAATTATTTACTTTTTAATTTACATAAGATTTGCAATTTTAATGAGTGTTCCCCTTAGAATTGCATGTTGTATTGAACTATTCAATCCATTTGCAATACATTTCGTAATAATTTTCATGGGAATTGAATTTTGAATTGCGGAAATTTAATAATGGCTAATGTCCTTTTGCGGACTTCCAAAAAGGACGACACTAATGAATACGGCAGAATAGTAGGTATGTGATGACAGGAAATATACCAGCACTTTCCAGGTGTAATGGAGCAATAATCGACGCGGATTTATGTTAAAGGTTGATATTGATTTATAGACTGTTTGCAGTAGGAACTCACTCTTCCGAAGGAGTCCAACTGAATATTGCCTCATTAGTCTCGTCTCGTCTATTTTTGTTAACTTTTAATTGGCTACTTTATAATGAACTATTGGTTTACTTACTTTTACATTCAAAGTATATATATATATATGAAGACTATACCTGGAAAAAGGGCATGTGTCACACCGGCCCTTTTGCCTCTTTTCAAAGTGGACATATGCCCTTCTTAACAAGTACAGGCTTTCTTCTCCTTGCAATAAATGAGACACTTTGGATCACAGTCTACATAATGGCGGCCATAACTGAAAAATCCCAAATTGTGACATATGTCTTTTTTCCCATGTGGTCTTCATTTATATATGGATGGGTGGATGGATAGATAATAATTTTATTAAGTTATCTGATATTCATGTCTTTAGCCTGATATAAGTGTTGTTTTATCTGTGACATTCATATATGATTTGCTTTAGCGAGGAGCATGAAACCTTTCTCTAATCTGACGTATTTGAATTTGTAAATCGTTATTTCCCAGTTTTTTGATAATTATTCATTCGCTTGCTTTACGTTAATTCATTTCAATGTTGAGAAGTGAGGTTATAAAATCGTTGCAGTCAGATAGCAAATCATGTGTACCTCATAATTTTATTGTCACATTGCTCTTAATGTCAATGCTTGCCTGAGAACGAGTCAAGCAAGTATTCTTTATGTCATCTGCAGAGTTAAATAAAGATTTAACTCTGCAGCAACAATTCTACAAAATCAGGAATGGGCTTACACTCACTGGTCTATAGATTGGTGTAAAATGATGCACTTCCAAATGTAATGATGTTTTGATAATTACCATCTGAATACTGATAATCGGCTCCTTGTGCCTCACGACTTAAATCAATAAATACAATATGTAGAACATATAATTAAAAAGTAAGTACTTAAAGTCGCGTTCAGAGATTGAACCGGCCACAGGTCTGCAGTCGTTTGGAAATTTCCAAAGAATTTCCGTAAAATTACCGGCTCCTTACCTCCCAACATTAAAAATGTATTTCTTGTTTTATGTAACAAACAAGGAATATTTTGCTTAGTTTGGGAGGAAATCCTATGAAAATCTAGTTTGAAAAACTTTTTTTGTTTCAGCAGGCTACAGTATTGCAATTAGAATAATAATTGTATTTACTTTGTGGAATCTCTCATTAATCTTGCTATAAATTGAGTTGTTCTGCATTTTACTTTCACTTTTTTAACGAAGTAATAATAACAAAAATTGTTTATAATAAAGAACATCTAGGAACTTCATAAAAATACAGAAGTTTAAACGTTTGTATTTTGCTAATACTGGAAAAGAAGTTCAAAACATTTTGGTAAGATTTTCGGTTGCAAACAGATTCAAAAACAAATGCCAATTGAGAGAAGGAATTATGCTTGGGATTACAGAAAAAACCTGTTTATTTGCTTATTTATTTTTTTTCCAATGCTGACGTTAAATGCCACAGCAATATGACATTATTTTCAGGTCGATATTAACAGTTCTTCCTTTGTAAATGAGATCAGATTCCGGCCATGTCAAAAATGCCGACTTCGCCGGAAGAGGTCTATGAATGATTTTCTGTGTTTTGTTTCCTTCGTTTTTTACTTTTAATAGTAATAAATATTTAGACGAATATATACGGGCAGTAGTATTTAAATTTATCACTTTTTAGTTGGACTTTATTCAGCAGAGAATTGCATGCTGTTTCGTAATATTTTTTGCACTATCTATCAGTGGTTAGTGCAAAATATCCTTTAATTTCCAACGACAGTCTCATGAAATGTGTTTAAAACCAGGACTAGAAATGGTGCGATCTAACTTAAATCGATCGGAGGAGAATTCAATAGTAATGTTGGCAAGCTTATGGAATTAATCAGGTTTAATTGGTAAAGATTAATACAAGGTGTGTACCATCAACTTTCACATTGCGCTTACACATAGTGGAAAGTCATCGAAATAAATCCACATCAGTGAACTAAAGAATCGGTTGTTTCAAACTAATCGTTTTTTTTGTTATATGCTTAGAATCGAATATACTGTATTTTTTTCCGTCAATGGCACTTATGATAACAAAAGTCTCACATTAAATTCGACATTAACAACCTATGCTGATGATAAAGCACCTGTTATTCCATTAAATATACCTCTCCAGATAAATCTGTAACAGTCGTTAGTAACCTCGAAAGACATTTTAAAAAAGATATTTCAGTGAATAACTATGAAAAAATTTAAATAATTGATTATTAGCATAATTAGATTTGCTGTAATTGGTTCGAGTGAACAGAATGATTAGTAGTTCAGGTTTGATCATCTCTTCGTTGTATTATTGAATCATATTTGATTATCGGATTTTATTTTTTGTAGTTTCAAAGTTTTGCTTGTGAGCATTTTGTGAAGCAGTTATTTGGATACCGCCATCTTGCCGCTTTGCATTTTTGACGCCTAATGAAGCAAATAAATTCCCTCGTGATCGATTTTTCTAGGC
>CABFPE010000187.1:493234-512796 GCA_900660155.1 Hofstenia miamia
AGTTCAGGTTTGATCATCTCTTCGTTGTATTATTGAATCATATTTGATTATCGGATTTTATTTTTTGTAGTTTCAAAGTTTTGCTTGTGAGCATTTTGTGAAGCAGTTATTTGGATACCGCCATCTTGCCGCTTTGCATTTTTGACGCCTAATGAAGCAAATAAATTCCCTCGTGATCGATTTTTCTAGGCGTCAGATCTCCGACGTAATCATGTACTTTAACACCTAATATTGACGTTTATTTGACTGCGAGGCTCCCATAATCCGTCCAGTGTTATTTATAATCGTTATTTTATTCCAGAAGGCGGAACTCTTAATCTTAGTTTTGATTCTCACAGCTATTCTCACATTTCTCCATAATATTTTAAATACTTGTAAAGAATAAGAAATGCGTCCATCTTTCTCTGAAATTTATTCGTTCTGTGCTGCATTCCTTTAAACCATTCAAGATGGAACTTCAAAAAGCTTGTTAATTCCAAACATTGTTGTAACAGACATTAGAGGTTTCTTTGCTCTAAAGAAATACACCAAAATATGATATGTTTTTGTTTCTATTAATAATGCACCATGGAGCCGAAATCTCCACCCCTAAGTATTTATTGCGGTGGAGCACTAAGCTTTGTAAATAGTTAAAATTGCGCGTTGTTTAATGTTAAACCTTTTTCTATCGAGAAATCTTGATCACTTGATGGAAACAAGCAGTTGATATTCATAGACTTAATTGAAGACATAGGATTTTTGTACAGGAATGTTTAAAAATCATATCTTCAGGAGGCCGTGTAGACATCCCTCCATTTGTTAGCCACATTATTCGGTGTTTTCATGCGAGTCACAAAATTGACTAATCATACAGTAATCACTTTTTTATAACATTTATTTTGTCATGTCTTTATTGTGATTAATGCAATGCATTGTTTATAACATGATTTAATACGTCACTTTATTGGGATTACGCTGGCAGCATTACGCAACTAAGCAGCCCATTGTATTACTGCACACTTATTTAAGTGATATGCAAATGTTTTGTTTAAATATTGAATATGTTGCTTTTAATACAATACAAAACACAGTATATACAGATTATTCAACTTTTATTGGGATTGGGGTGCATTAAAAGCCAAATGAACTCCCTGAATATTCATTATATATACTTTCCAAGCATTTTGTGTTGTATCTATGTGATCCGTGCTGCAGCATTTATATCGCAATTGGCATGATCCATTGACCATTTTATAACCATAATTGCTGTCTTACATTTCGCGCTTCGATATTTGCAAGTTCACTTAAAATTAATATTGCAATACTGTTTTAACGTTCTGAAACTTATTGTTCCACACGAAATAAGTTGCCTCTTTTTTGTTACTATCTTTTAGTAAATTTGTTAACATTGCCAACGACCGATCAGTTCGGCAATTTGACATTCGATATTTTCCAAGAGTTCTTGGGATTCATTTATGTATTTTGTTTTACCAATTGACACATTTTCTTACTGCGCACCAATGTCTTCAAATGAACGAAATATTGGTGTGGAGGTCATTTAATACCTCAATCATTCAGGTCATTTTCATGTTAGAGAATTTTTATTGAATATAAAGTAGTATCCCAATAAACACTGTACAAATTTATTAAAAATCACCTTTAAATATTTTGAAAAATGTGATTGCATTTGAAATTTCTTGGAACTCTTTTTGCAGTTTGCAATTAACGTTTTTCCTACGCTTTTTTATTTTGTCCAGGATATCGAGTTTGTTCTATTGCAAGGTCCGCGGCAACTTAAGGGCCGGGGAATAAATTACAAAGTTTGTGCATTGTTCGAAATGCAAAAACGCGATAATCTCAGTCCTATTTTACTAGAAAACATAGCGACTAAAAAAATGAGTCAGAACAACTTCACGAAATGGTTAAAATATTCCAAAGGAAATGTTAATTCTGATATTGGAAAAACCACCATAACTTTTGTTCTAATGTTTTATGTCTTTCTAACAGAATTATTCTTCCTTTTATCGCTCATTGACGAGTAGAATAGATATGCAGTATTTTTGAGAATACGTTTTTCACATTATCCCTCTTAAAATTGATCATCTTTCATAGTGAATGTATTTGATGAATTATGAGGCCAGATTTCAAAATTTTTTTGCCCAAAAACGACAGACCTGAAATCGTTTCGAGTCTGAGAATTCTGGTGTGTCGCCGTTCAAAATTTATTCAGGAACATAGTTCGAAAGTTCGTACTTTATTCAAAGCTAAAATTCGCGAACTTTTACGAACTTTAATAATTCATGAATCAACTCTATAAGTTCGTAATGTTTGAAATTAATTTAAAAAATTAAAAAAATATTTTTTAACAAAAATATAATTACAAAACCGATAACTAATCAGATTCAAGAAGGCAATCGCGGCAATACGATTTTAATACAGAGGAGGACAGGGGCATCAAAACATACTGTATTTGTTATTAACTGTTAATATAAAAGACAAAAGCAAAGCGACATTTGTGCCACAGTATATAAATACACTACACAGTCTCAACATTCCGAAAATTTGAGAAACTATATAATATCGCAATTTGTTTATAAAATTAGAAATTTTTCTATTGGCGTAGAGGGAGACATTGTACATGCTTTCCAAATCAAAGGGGGACACGTCCCTCTTTTCTCCTCTCAATCGCTGCCCCTGCAAGGACGAAGGATGCGACTCACCTACCGTTTTCTTATAAAAAACTTAAGTTTGTTGGTGGCCCCTTGTTTCAGTCGTTTGTGGGACCCGCCCCACTAAGTAAACCTCATTTCGGCTTCTGAAACCAATCATTTTTTCCGAACTTTTATGAACTTTTACGCACTTTATCAAATTGGAAAAGTTCGCGAACTTTTACGAACTTTATTTTTTTCAATGAACTCTCGAACTATGTTCAGGAATATATTATTGTTTATCAAATACTATTAACTCAATATTTGAATTTTTTTACACAACAGTGTCTTCTATCATCTTCGAATTCGTAAATATTCCAACATCTTATTTCATCTTAATTATTGTGAGAATTTATATCGTAGCATTTATAAAAATTGTATTTCATGAATAGTAGAGAATTTTTAGGTGTGGCCTATTTTAGGTTTATGCTATATGGCATTTACATGAACAATAAATGTAACACGGTAATTAGACTGTGTTAATAAATTTGAAAATATAAATTGTTATAATGACCAATTTTTTTTTATTAAGTGCAAAATTGTGATGTTAAAATTTCATACCGCACACTAGATGTGTTTTGTTCCCAATAAATTTAATATTCTACACAACGCACAATTAGACTGTTGTACAGTTCATTATTTATTATTATTTCTAGGAAACTGCCCGTGATATGCACGGGATTTCAATTGCCTGTATTAGATATTTAATGAGTGAATAAACTTTAAACAAACCATATGTTGTGTTTTTAAAATTTTAGGAATGAAATAAGTAATAAATGTGATCATCATACATTGGTAAAATGATTCTTATTTACAATTTTAGCATATGACACTCCTTAATTAACCATTTAATATTGTAAGCACATTCAAAGCATGGTAGCACCTAATTCAAAAAGAGTGTATAGAATCACAACAAAATCGACTTCATTATTGTAGGTGTATAGATATTAGAGTAATATTAGAAAGATCCGACCCAATCCACTCATCATATTATGGGTCCCCTCACTTTCAAAAACCTTGATCATAATCAGCTTTCTCTAATAAATTATCTTTGCTGTTATTTTATCGAACTGAGTTGTTGAGAATTCTTATATTAAATATTTTTCTTTAGCCTACAGTTTATGAGCAAATGTTTATCTATTATTCCTCTGATCTGGTTGTTTAATATACTTACACACTTTATTGCAAGTGATGTACAGCTGGAGAGCGCACATTCCTGAAGCTTGTGGATTTACTCATGTTTAATAAATATATTATTAATCTAAACTTTATTACTTTGCAAAATAATGCTTTATTAAAATTATATTCTTATTAAAAGTACGAGAATTTGCATTTGGTGTTTTTGGTGTTTTCCACATCTGTATATATCATAATGTGAAATTGAACGTTTCTAATCTATTTATATTTTAACTACAAATCACAGATGTCAATGGGTACATTGACATTGCATCAGAAAGTTTGAAATTTTAGAATCGTTTCTTAAATAACTTTGGAAATATATATATATACATATATATGATATCTTGTATACATTTTTCCAATAGCCTATATTTAGCATCCCACTCTTCCTGTACCTGTGAATATCAAGAAAAACAAAATGGCCTCTAATTATTGGAAGATTTCAATGCACTTCAAGTGGGCTTTTGAGCATCTATTTGAAACTCTCAACTATGATTCTCTGATCGTTTTGGAAGGTATGCACTGTTTAAAACTCAATACATTATTTCTTTACATCTATATATGTAACGTTATCAAAAAATTGTCGTCGCGTACGAGTTATAGATTGCTGGAAATTCTTTCACCATCTAAATTATATACTTGTTTTTTCATAGTTATTAATTATTTTAGATGATTTGGAGGTGTCTCCAGATTTCTTCCAGTATATGTCATCAACACTTTCCATTCTCAAGAGTGACCCATCTTTGTTCTGTGTTTCAGCTTGGAATGATAATGGCAAGGCGAAGTTGATCAACCCTGAAAAACTTGGTATTGTTTCTTCTTTTATTTCACCCGTGCAACGCTGTATTTTGTGAGACTGATACAAAAATCCTTTCATTACATCTTTTTCATAGTCAAGATTATACATCTTAAAATTGTTTCCGTACAATTATTTTTTTATTAATATTATGATATTGATTTTTGATAAGATGTATAGGAAAGCCTTCTTGTGGTTTAATTCAAATCTCCTGATAGAGTCTTGGTGACTCATTGGTGTGAATTTCGAATAGTTTCGTTTATTTAGTCAATCACGGTGATGAATTTCATATGTATTCTCAACATAGTAATATATTCGGTTTTGTCTTTGAATTTAGTAATTTGTTTGGAAACCGAGAAAATTGCATTCACTTTAATCACTTGATTAGTGATCACGTTTACATAATGCACTCATTACTCATTCCCTTATGATTTGATATACTGGCGTTTCCTCTTTTATAGAATTTGATCGCTTTGTTTAAAATTCTATATTTAAGAAGTCTGCATATTTGACAATTTACTCGTAAAAGTGAGCTCATTTTTTGGCATCTGTTCATATCAAGGAAAAGCTAATCCATCTTATTACGTATCCAAACCTGTTCTTTTAATTGGCCCTTAGTTCTTTATTTAAAAAGTTACAAAAATATTGCAAGTAGAGTTTTAAAATGAGCCTTTGTACAAAAAAGGGGTGTACTATTCATTCTTGGTGTTTTCTATATTAAATTGGTGGATCGCTTTTGAATGTTCGAAGCATGAGTGATATTTTGAAATGGTTGACCTCTTTTAACCTAATTAACCTTGATATAAACCTTTGCCAATATTTCAAAAAATGCAATTAAATTATTGTCGTATTAACTTTGCAACCTTGATTTTAGAAGAAATGCAGTTCCAGGTAAGGAAATACCGCAATTTAAAAAGACTAATTCCAAATGTATATTGGCCAATGTTTCTGACCAACGTGTTGGATTAACATATTGTTTTCGCAGTTTGAAGGACATTGTAAATTACTTGAGCATATCTGAATAAAATCAGAATGTGTGGGCTACTTCTTTTCATAAATAAACTAATAATTTCCTTATTCAAAAGAAAATAATTGTTCAATTATTTAAAATAGGTTAGTATATCAAGTGTTACATAGTTGATTGATATTTGTGTTTTAATTTTAGAAAAATTTTAAATCAATTTTCAAAGTATATATAGTTTTCCCTATGTTTATATGAGCAGATTTGGCATAAATTTTGTCCCATTGTTTAAATATTTCAATGCTTATTATTGAATTTTGCTACCGAAATAGCGCATCAAATTTTCTACGAAACTTTGGTGTGTATAATTTTAAAATTGGTGAATGCAGCCTTTTCAAAGTTTGTCATGTTTTCATCAAACAGCTTTGAGAATAATGTTTTTTTGTTTTTCTATTGTCTTTTCATTTAATTACCTAAAAACAGCGTCTCTACGAAATGTAATTTTAAACTATTCACCAAAATGTAATTCGTTGAGGCAGTGTGAAATTGTAGAAGATGTTCTTGATTACAATTAATTGTTACTAATTTTTTCATTTTCTTGATTAAATACGAAAGAGGACCAAATGTTGGTCTTGCAATAGTACATACATTAGTATATAGTATGCCGACTTATTTTCCAATTGCTGATTTCATTATCTTTTAGAAACACTATATCGAACAGATTTCTTCCCAGGTCTTGGGTGGATGCTTCTTAAAAACTTATGGCTGGAATTGAAACCTAAATGGCCTTCATAGTAAGTTTTCCTTCACTACTTCTACCTCTTCCGTTTATTCTTGGCCCTATGTAGTTAAAAAGTATATTTTTAGGTATATTATATTTGTATAACATTATTGAAACATCGTATCCCAATAAGAAATATCAATACCCAGCGTCTTCGGATATCGCAAATGCATCGATGTATGTTCGCCTACTTAAGCCTTCTCCGTAGTTGTTGATTCTCCTTATTTTTCATAGTATTTTGTAGTTGTGTGTTGTAAGCCATGTTATCTAAAATTCAAAGATTCGACTGTTTAGGATTTAGAGGCAAAAATGATTTCTTTCGCCAATAAATATTTTCAGAGTAATCAAATTTTGTAAATAGCATTAAATCCCTCCGGCTGATGAACAATAGAAATGTCATTCTTATTTCGAAACAGTTTCTAATTATTTAATTCCTATTTTAGTTATTCCCAAACATTCCATTTATTTTCACGCTTTTAGCTAAATCGTACTAATGTTCCACCTTTCCTAATTACCGCTCTTTCTGTAGTCTCACTTTAAATTGAAACGCCAACATGAAATTCACATCTAAAAAAACATTCTTGTTCTTGTTTAAAATCATTTTTAGTTAAAAGGAACTCAGACCTATCAAATATGATTTAGTATACATGTTTCCGTCTAAATCTAGTTATGTTATATATATATATATATATATCTGTATGTTATAGTTCTCCATGTCTTCAACTTTTGATTTTTAAACGTTAATATTACAAACTGAGCCCCTGATATTTTTAGTTATTGGGATGATTGGCTGAGGAGTGACCAACAACGAAGGAACCGAAGTTGTATTCGTCCAGAAATACCTCGCTCTAGTACATTTGGAAAGGTTGGAGTCAGCAACGGACAATTCTTTAACCAACATCTACAGTATATCAAACACAATCAGATCTTCACCAATTTCTCAAACTTAGACCTATCATATCTAAATAAGGTACAGTTTTCTATAAAACAGACTGCTGTTTAAGCACAGAAGCTTTAGTTTGCGTATATGATTAGCAAATGATTCAAGGAATTGCTGTAGTCCAATGTTATTGAAATTGGGGAAGAGTTTCAGTATTTATATAGTTAAGCGGTGTCGGGTTCTTGAATATCCTGCATCTCTTTTGATAGCCAATCTTACCTTTGTTCTTGTTGCATGCTTAGAAAGCATGATTCTTTCCTGCAGTTGGTGAGTTTTTAGATAATTCATAAGTATTATTGACAGATTGAATTTAATAATCTTTTCTATTTTTGTTAACTTGGCAAATAGTTTTATGGGTTCTTTAAGATCTTTTCTATTCCTTTCCGTGATATCCATTCCACAAATTTAAACTTGTTTATGCCGTTTGTTGATGAGTTATTCTACTTTGTTCAAATCGTCAGAAGCGTATTCAAATGTTCAAAATCTAGAGAAAATGTCAAACGTTTCATAACTTGCTATTTAATGAATTCTCTCTTTGGAATTGATTACAGCATATTCCACAATTTGCAAAATCTACTATTAGAATCATCGAACGATTAAATATAAATGAATGAATTTAAACGTGATGTTTGTCTGAAATATAATTTATATAATGTTCACCCACTAAATAATGAAATTTGTATTTACTGCTCAACAGAAATGACATAGGCTCTAACTAAATTTTTCAAAACTTTTCTTATAAACGACACTTTCTCGGAGAGGCCCATGCGTCTTAGCCCTTCTTTTGAAACCCCTTGGTTAACTAGCGCTAAATAGTAGGATGATCACAGCAAAGTTTGTATGGCATAAAATGAAAAACTAATCATATCATGAGCACGATCTTGCATACACTCTCAAATATATAAGGTTCAAAGACATTAGAACAACACTTCTTCCTTCGAAGAGTTACTAAAATATTCGACACAGTGGCCTGAAGCAGTACCAATAGTGGGTTCTACGACTGCAGTGTGCTCAAGCATTTGTTTTAAATTGGATAGCACGATTTGAAGTACTTCAAGATATTTCTTCAGATCGAGGAATTCAATTTACTTCTGAATTGTGGAAATCTTTTGCCTGTCTTCTTTGTACACAACTACATCACACTCACACCACTTGTTATTATCCGCAATCCAATTGATTGGTGCAGCGGTTTCATAGGCATTTACGATATTCGCTAAAACTAGTTTAACATCAACAAGCTTAGGGGAACATCTACCATGGGTAATGCTAGGAATTCGCACTACAGTGAAAAATCATCTACCAACATCATCTGCTGAACTAGTGTATGGATTGCCTATTAGTGTTACTGGGGATTTCTTTACTTTTTCTAGGACTCAAACACGTGATCAACGATTACTCAGGGAAAATTGGTTTCCTAGCACTTATTCCAACTTTAAAATCGTGTCATGACTGTTCCAACATTTCTGCTTCTTCTCTTAACCCTTAAATTGCCTACATATTTTTGTTATAAAAATGGAAGAAAAGACGGTAGATTATTTATCTTAGCTATTACCTACCTATCATATTTGTGTTGTTTGAGAATGACTAAACACTTCGGCATTACAATGGACTTTCCCACGTTTTTTAATTAGATATTTGTGTTGGAGAAAATCTATGTTTAAAATACAGATTTAATTAGATAATTTTCCTTCGATGAATCCAATTTCTTTAATTGATTACTTGAATTTTGAGTTCGAATGGTTATTATTTGGATCCCATTGCAACTAGGATTCGAGGGCTTTAAGGTAGACATTAAAATAATTCGATTATTTTAATGTTTACGTATTAATTGAAAATCTAAATTACATTATGCAAAACTTCTCATTTTTAATTCTTATTAGCTTCTTTTTAGAAAACTGACAAATAATGGAATGAATTGAAATTTTATAGAAAAGTCTTTTTAGAAATATTTGACCAATAATGAAGTTTTAACCACCCCGTCCTCTAATGCTCGCCAAGTGTAAGCTCAGCCTTTTTGTCACATTTTAATAGTATACAGTACTTCTCTTTGCAAGACAAGACTCATGTGTTATTAGTTATAAATAAATTAGACATTTAAATGGTATCCTATTTAAGTGCGTAAAATTCATGTAAAATTGTCACAAATTTGTTTTAGGAAAATTATGATGCAATTTTTAATAAATCCGTTTACTCTGCGCCCATCGTTACCGTGGATAAGATTCTAAAGAGCGTTCAGTTAGGCACTGTATCAGTAGTGTATGACTCAGTAGTTAATTACAAGAAGCTGGCGAAACAATTTGGAATAATGGATGACTTCAAAGATGGTATTCCGAGAACTGCATACCGAGGTGTTGTGTCATTCTATATTCATGGTACTCAGGTGCATTTAAGGCCTAGTTGGAAGTGGAAGGGATATTTAAAAAATTGGAAATAGTTTTTTGATTATTTTATTATTTTGTTGTACAATTTATGCATTTTTCTTAATTTCGACATTATAAAATAAAGTTGATTCATCGATATTTTCCCTATGCTGCAATATGTTTGCAGTGGTGTCCTGAACACTACCAATTTTTGTATTGATTGTTATCATTAATCAGTGCAACGACTTTATCAGTGAAACTTGTAATTTTTGTTTCACTTAAAGAACTGTTAATGTACATAAAATGAATATAAAACTATAATAGTCTCTGTCGAGTAATAACTGCTGCATTTGATTTCAAGTTTTATAACTTTGCAGGAAAATAAGCGTTTTTGTTCTGATTTTGATAATAACGTACAGAAAATGTAATATCGCTTAGAAAAGGCTCATAGGGATTTTAATTCGCGAGAAGGTGAACATTATTGAACTGTAACCTGCTGGGCTCTCTTACATCAAATTTTAGGACACTTTTTGATATGTTCATGTAAATTAAGAAATGTTTTGATGTGTTGTTCAAATATTTCTCCTGAATTCCTAATCCTCTTCCCGCCAGAATTTAAAAGAGAATATGGAGCATTCCATGTTTACGTGTGTTACAGGCAGAGGAAAAATCCAACATTAATCTCAATTTTCTTTCCAAATATAGATAAATTCAAAGCTTTAATTAATGAAAGAACAAATATAAACATCTTCAACCTAAAAAAGATTTGTGTATATGGTAGATCAAAAAATTTGGATTAAGTGTGTGATCGGCCGAAGCCATGTTTTTCCACAGAACAATGCAATTTAAGATTTCCCGTGAAGTGTCCAGGTTACGCTGGGATATTTTGTTTGCCAAGACATTCTAAGAATATAATTGAGAAATAGAGAACGGCACTTATGAAATGCTTTCGTTTAAAGTTCATTGCTGCTTTGATAATAATTTTAACATGCCCAGTTATGTGTGTAGCGAATCATTTAGTTTCAATTTAACAATGAGGAAACGTTCCACCAAAATTAATCAACGGTGCTTATGATAAATAGTTGAGCACTTGAAAGATTCTTAATAATTTTAACAAAAACATTCAAATATATTTCGACTTACAAATTCATCGTCAGCTTTACAAATAATTCCCTCTAATTTTTACTTGATTTTATAATATTTTATTGTTATATATATTATAAAATCAAGTAAAAATTAGAGGAAATTATTCGTAAAATTGACGATGACTTTGTAAGCCGCTATATTTGAATGTTTTGGTGCTTATGATATTTGAGGAAAAGCTAAGAGAAAGTGTCAAAGATTAGTGTTGTAAGAAATAGAGATGTGTGCGGCAGACATTTTTGTAAAACTCACTGCGCTGCCGCAGAAATTCGAAACTCACCGCAGTATATCGCAATGGCTCGAAAGTTACCGCAAAATCCTTATTCATGTGCTTAGCAACTTAAAAGTTCAGTTCTGCTGCTAAATATTATTTTCATTTAAATTAGTAGGGAGACTTTGTTAGAATTATCGTTTACATGTGTGACAATATTGCTTGTTGTTGTTGATTCAATTTCATACTAAGTTATTTATTTTCTGTTTTTCGGAAAATATGTCATTAATGGTCCTCTATTTCACTTAATGATAAAGTAATGTTTCTACCTGTTAAGACATGTGAATTTTACCTTCAAAATATATGGTTATATATCTTTTAAATTTTTACATCATTTGTCAATCTAAGGCGTTTTAATGGATCAACAGTGAAGAATAATTTCCAAAAAATCGTGTTTTTCTCAAACTAGAAGTGCGGTGGATAATTAAAAATACTCCCATGATTATTATGAATGACTGAAAATAATCGACGTTGACGTTTCTGAGGAATTTCACAACTTTTAAATTATTTATGGTTATCATCACTGTTCTCATTGCTACAAATCACTTAGCACCATAAAAACATGCTAAAAATAATACATATATTGAAAAATAAAAATTTTAAAAGGTTCCAATGAAAATACCAATACATGCACATTGTATGGAAGTGTTAAAAATATTTATATAGCGGCTCAGCACTGCTAGTCTCAATTGTTACTGATGCCTTTAAAAAATTTTTTCTAGTGCAAATATTCTCATTGAAATTGTATGTGCAAATTTGTACACATTGTAAGTTAATCATGTTTTTTATCAGAGTCATAATATTGTAATGACATATTTTTGTTGAGAACATTTTAGAGTATCTTACGAATTATGATATTGAAATCAGGTAAAAACTTTTCTTGTGAAGCTATATTATGATTTGTGAATAACTCAAATTCAACTCGTTTCACCACATTCTCCATTTTGCGGAAAGCTAATTTTTACAAGGTTTCTTCAATACTAAATTATACCAATGTTTAAACGAAATTAATTTTAAGATAACGAAAAAGTAGCCTAGTTTAATAAACAAAGATATTCAAGGTTGAACATAAATTCATATCTCAATAAACATCTAGTTTCTACATGTGTACAATTGTACACATTGTGTCTCAAGGGGATCTATTTGTTGTTAATTTAAAAAGAAACTCATCATTTATTTAACATGTCTTGGCATGCCACTGCCATTATCAAAAAGTTTCTCACTATGAAATACATAAAACATCCGTCAATATATGGTCGATTCCACGTAAATATCAACCAGCCTTGTAAAATTCGTTATGTATAAAAGGATATCAAATTAGCAATATTCGCTTGATCGCATCCTAGTGTTACTTAATACATTTGGGTTTCTGGTTTTGAAGCGGGTTTACAGTGCGTAATATCTTCAACAAATTGTAATAATTTTCAGTGCTAGACATATTTGATTAGTTAATTATTTTCAACTGTGGAGTGCCACACTAAGACATCATTTGTCAAGTCGATACAATTCATTGTACAGGGTATCCGTAAAGTCTGGACACAGGAAAATTAACTATTTTTCAAAGTAATAACAATAAATAATTAAAATTCAATTAAGCTAATTAAGCATGACAAATAAAATACAAAAAAAGAAATAAAATAACTGAATAAATACTTCAATTCTTCTTCGAAAAAGTCCACCAAGAAGGTATATCTCAAACGAGATAACAGTCACACTAAGAGACTTGATTGAGCTGCTCAATTTACATAATACTTTATATCTGTTGGACGTACGCTACTAATGATGTAACCATGATACCTTAATCTAATGTAGCTCATAATATGAAGGAATAAGTTCATTTATATTTGAGATTAGTGGAGTTAAACAATTCAATTAGAGCAGACAGAACTGTTTTGTCAGCAAGGAGTTCATTAACACTCTGAAAAGGAATGCCACAGGATCTACACACTGAAACAAGTTTTTTTCTTTCCGGTTATAAATAAGGCAGCGAAAAATGACGTGTGCAGCTGTTCCCAAATCTATACAGTGACAAGAACACAAGCCAATCCTACCATCAATATGTCTGATGAATGCACGCATTTGTCCGTGACCGGTTAGAACTTGGGTTAAGGTATTAGAAGCACTAAGAGGCAGATGAAAGGCTCCTAATAATTTAGGCAACATATGCTTGAACATTATGTGATAAAAGAGTTTCAGGATTCTCTTTGCTTGAACATTATGTGATAAAAGAGTTTCAGGATTCTCTTTGCTTGAACATTATGTGATAAAAGAGTTTCAGGATTCTCTTTGCTTGAACATTATGTGATAAAAGAGTTTCAGGATTCTCTTTGCTTGAACATTATGTGATAAAAGAGTTTCAGGATTCTCTTTGCTTGAACATTATGTGATAAAAGAGTTTCAGGATTCTCTTTGCTTGAACATTATGTGATAAAAGAGTTTCAGGATTCTCTTTGCTTGAACATTATGTGATAAAAGAGTTTCAGGATTCTCTTTGCTTGAACATTATGTGATAAAAGAGTTTCAGGATTCTCTTTGCTTGAACATTATGTGATAAAAGAGTTTCAGGATTCTCTTTGCTTGAACATTATGTGATAAAAGAGTTTCAGGATTCTCTTTGCTTGAACATTATGTGATAAAAGAGTTTCAGGATTCTCTTTGCTTGAACATTATGTGATAAAAGAGTTTCAGGATTCTCTTTGCTTGAACATTATGTGATAAAAGAGTTTCAGGATTCTCTTTGCTTGAACATTATGTGATAAAAGAGTTTCAGGATTCTCTTTGCTTGAACATTATGTGATAAAAGAGTTTCAGGATTCTCTTTGCTTGAACATTATGTGATAAAAGAGTTTCAGGATTCTCTTTGCTTGAACATTATGTGATAAAAGAGTTTCAGGATTCTCTTTGCTTGAACATTATGTGATAAAAGAGTTTCAGGATTCTCTTTGCTTGAACATTATGTGATAAAAGAGTTTCAGGATTCTCTTTGCTTGAACATTATGTGATAAAAGAGTTTCAGGATTCTCTTTGCTTGAACATTATGTGATAAAAGAGTTTCAGGATTCTCTTTGCTTGAACATTATGTGATAAAAGAGTTTCAGGATTCTCTTTGCTTGAACATTATGTGATAAAAGAGTTTCAGGATTCTCTTTGCTTGAACATTATGTGATAAAAGAGTTTCAGGATTCTCTTTGCTTGAACATTATGTGATAAAAGAGTTTCAGGATTCTCTTTGCTTGAACATTATGTGATAAAAGAGTTTCAGGATTCTCTTTGCTTGAACATTATGTGATAAAAGAGTTTCAGGATTCTCTTTGGAGGGGCTCGGTCAATGTAAGTTTTAAAATTATTCACATTTCTTGCATCCATGCTTTAAGAAAGATTTAAGCTTATAGTTCTCAGTGGCTATGGAAGCTTAATTTAAAAATGTAATTTACTTTATCCGGAAAGAAATTCACTTATTTAGATAGTGGCGAAATTATGAAATTTTATTGTGGCCAGACTTTATGGACACACTATATAACAAAAGCTTAAAGGGTCTGTTTTCTCTGTGTGAATCACATTAAATTAATCGTGCGAATAATCTACTAGTCACTTCATTTCGCAATGCAAGAACGTGTGTCCCTCACAATTATATATATATATATATGAGAAAGAATCGTTTAATAATAATAATAACGATGTGTGTATTTTGCAACAATGCCGGTGACCAAAGGGTCAAATTGGCATTCGTAGAGAATATAATACATACACCACAAAAATTATACAAGAACAAAATAAGTGGGGGCAAAAGAGAAAACTCTGTAGGTTATGTCGTATGAATCATGAAACGCCCTTTCTTATATGTGAGTAAATGAACGAGGATCCAAGGCGATTCGTTTTAACAAAAGCATCGTGGGAACGTTGAGTGCGCAAAGAATAAAGATGGGTTCGTGCCTGAAGAACAAGGTAATGAAGAGGGGTGTGATTACTTCTGAATATTATTCCATAATTTGCCGCATATAATTTCTCTTCTATCAAACAGTGTAGGTGAACTCAGTTTTTCACGTGCTTCAGAATTGTGCAAAATTATTTTGAAAGCTCGACGTTCGATATTGTCACGTTGACTTTGTGTAAGCTGATTATGCCACAAAGGAAGTGTAAATAGTATAGACGTGATCAGGGGTAACACCATTGTGAACTGAAAGCTTAAGAAAATGTAGACGTTTGGACGCCTTGCGCACCAAGTGATTTGTATTTTCTGACCATTTCAAGTTCGACTGTAAAAAAACACCTAGTAGTTTCACAGGGTCGGCACGATTAACGATGATGTCATCAAATTCAAGTAAAGCAGGTTGGGTAAAATTGTGCAAGAAAGATATAGTGAGTTCCTTGGATTTATTTGGATGCAATGCCATATTGTGTTCATCTGACCAGTTTACTACCTGTCTTAGTGTATCAATGGCACATCTTGGCGCTGATTTCTTTACTACTTGCCAAAAAGTAGTATCGTCGACGTATTTCAGACGCATCTCGTAATCAATCAGCAAACTATTTACGAGGAGAATAAACAGCCAAGGACCTAATTTGGTCCCTTGAGCACCCCAGCTAAAACATCATTCCAACTCGAATCCTTTGTTTTCTTCCTGTCAAAAGGACAATATCCAATTTAACGAATGGCTAGACAAATTGATCTCTAAAAGTTTACTCCTAAGCACACAGTGATCTACCAAATCAAAGGCTTTGGCAAAATCTAGGAGAAAAACAAGTATAAATTTACTACCATCATCCAAACTTTCAAACAATTTGTGAAGTAGCACTACCAACGCCAGAACAGTGGATTTAAAATAAAACCTAATTAAAATAAATTATAAATAATTTAAAATAAAATACTAATTTACAAAAAAAGGTAATATAACATGTAACTAAAAATGATAAATTATTAAAATAATCTAGCATTTACGGAAAGAATTGACATACACGGCAGGAGGTTCTTATACGGCTTGGCGTCTTCTTTTTGGATAACATTTTGATGGGTTAGGCATTAGGGAATTAAGAGGATGATCTTGATCAAAAGCGGATTTAAATAGCTTTGATGATAGATGTAAACCTCCGAATTCAATTTGGTTTGCATTTTCACTGAAACCTGTGCACGATTACATATCTTTTGTAAAGTATACAGAACACTAGTTGTCATAAATAAAGTTTTCTTGCTATAATTTCCAACCAATCCTGGTCAAATCTTGATCAATGGTAGAATTTTGCTAAATTTAGCTTAGTAACTCTGAGTTAATCATTGCCTGCTGAACAGTGTTGTAATTTCTAGCCACATTATTGACTATTTACCAAAATATTTAGTTCTAAAAGTTATGGAAATAGGTGGAAACTTTTGGAAAACATTGGAAAATGTTTTTTTACAATAGTTCTATGTGCAGCCCTAGATAGTTGCGATTGTGATTGTCGAGGTTCAATTAGTCAAACTTAATTAAATCACTAATTTAGATGCTGCCCGGGAATTTCTCTTATTTATTAAATGTGATGACAGGTACAATTCATTCCCCAAGGTTGCTGCCCTACTGAATTTTTCTTGCACTTCCTATTAGTAGCGCCTGCATTTGAAAGATTTTTAATCATATAAGAGAATTACACCAATTGTAATAACCTTAAGTTTACAAGATTACCTCAAGTAATCCAAACCAAAAATGAAGAAGCAGTAGAAAATTTGAAATGTTCTTATAATTTTCACTAAACCAAAAAATCTTATTAATAGAAAATGCAATTAATGCACCTACCCCTAGGCTAATTTATTGTTTTTCGTGGTGAAAGTTATCACATGATTCCTTGTAATATAGCTCTAGCACCCTTTTTTGCTTTTAGCTAGCGACCCCACTGAGTCTGTTCCTGTAGTTTCCAATATTTTTAATCCATTTAGTACATAGGCGTTGTAAACATTCTAATTTATCAACATGATCTGCAGGTGGACGCCAAACCTGAGATGGCAACATGAAGGAAGTCAGTAAATAAATGTAGAATAAATAGTGAAGCTTTTAAATTATTATAAACCAAATTGAATAAGCAGATTTTGGACAAAGAAATAGTAATAGTAGAAAATTACCAAGCATGAGTGATATAATTTAAATGCAACAAAGCATAATGGGGTATTTCTACTAGTAGTATTTGAATTGTGAAAATAATATAATCAATGTCTTTACCACAAAAAAAGTTTATCCATTGTTATTCCTGTGGAAACCCAAAATTGCTGCATGCAGCTTACATTTGCGATGATGAAATACAAGTGGATAACAATGACTGTGAAAAAATATGTTAAACAATGCAGCAAGCCAGTACAGTAATTGTCAATCAACAGGCTAAACTATAATTGTTTATCAATGCTAATGACACAATTGCATTCTGTCAGACTATAATTGACGTAGTCACTCATTGTTCAGAAAGAAATCTTCACAATGCCAACCAAAATCCCTTAATTAAAAACGCTTTGATAATTTTGCCTTACCTTGCATTTTAAGAAATCTGAAAGTAGGTATTAAATTATTTCAAATGAATTGGAGCTCAAAAAATCGTGGTCGTAGGATCATTCTCATAGTAGATAGGGAAATTTCTTTCTGACGTTAATTCAACATTTAATATTTGTAGAAGAAATCAGTGCTTTTTCACCTGCCATTTAGAGATATATACGAACAGAGTTGTTATTACATAATAATATAGCTGTTTTCTCTTCTTTTAATACTCAACCCTTTTCTGGCAATTGTTCATTAAAATGATAAAGCCAAAAAAATTTTTTTTATATTGTTGGGTCTACATCAAAAATGAAATACACCACATAAATATATTGCATAACCATATATCCAATTATGTATTACTGCATCTATCTATATTTCAGAGCTGAGAAGATAATAAACACTTATCTTGACATCGAGTTAGAAATTAAAACTTTGTTAACTACAGTTGGCTTTGCTTCACTACACCACATAAATATATTGCATAACCATATATCCAATTATGTATTACTGCATCTATCTATATTTCAGAGCTGAGATGATAATAAACACTTATCTTGACATCGAGTTAGAAATTAAAACTTTGTTAACTACAGTTGGCTTTGCTTCACTACACCACATAAATATATTGCATAACCATATATCCAATTATGTATTACTGCATCTATCTATATTTCAGAGCTGAGATGATAATAAACACTTATCTTGACATCGAGTTAGAAATTAAAACTTTGTTAACTACAGTTGGCTTTGCTTCACTACACCACATAAATATATTGCATAACCATATATCCAATTATGTATTACTGCAAATAAGTAAGATGTGTTTCAAATAAACATGCAAACTCGCTCAGCTATCAAAGTGGACTACTTGTAAAAATGAGCCTGCACTGGTTTTTTACTTTAACATCTATTTAAATCAAATTTTGATATCTTGTGGAGGGTGAAAAGCAACCACGTTGCAGCGCTCCGTCCTCTTCTTATGTTAATCAAATTCTGCGGATACAGTTAGTAGTTAAGAATCGACAATGTAACTTCAACTTCCTAACATGTAGCAAAGTAGCACTTCAAACAAATTATGCCTTATTAGCTTGTAGGTTTTATATCTATCTATATTTAAGAGCTGAGAAGATAATAAACACTTATCTTGACATCGAATTAGAAATTGAAACTTTGTTAACTACAGTTGGCTTTGCTCATAGACTTCAGTCTTCTTTCTCAAAAACATTGCTTTGGCCAGCAGCCAGAATCTTTTAGGAACGGAGACGAGCCCAGGAGTTTTCTAAACTATATTTACTTAATTGTTAGTTATTACATTTACAGGTGTTTCTGTCCTCAATAACTTATCTAGGCCAACCTTGTTGGATTCGTTAACTAGCACTTTTATTACATTAAGTGGTTCTAAATGCTTAGCTTGACGATTCCATATACGATCGCACTATATTTGTTAATGTTCTTTGACGGGTTAGTAATTTTGCCTATACATGATTTTACCTTGCTAAGGCTAATAGATTTATATTCAGTTGCTAACATCATACATTAGGTAGACCATGTGATCTGTCACATTTTGAAAAAAATTCACGTTTAACCACCAAGATAATTAGCAATGTGACGTGTTTTTACAACTTTTTTACTACCAATCACGTAGTCTAACCGTGGCCTTACTGTTCAATAAGTGTGAGCCAAACAGCCTGATGCTAGTAATTTAGTTTGCTACTTTTCTAGGAAATGGGACAATACTAGAGGGTGACATCGAGTACCCGATAAACCCGACCCAATTTCGGGTTTCGGGTCGGGTCGGATTCTGGTACAAAGATTAGATTTATCGTAAAAAGCATTTTGACCTAAATATCGCTTGATTTGAGAAATATCCAAGACATTAAGTGATACCAATGAGTGCTGTTCCCCTATCAGGAAATGATTATTGTTAATTGTCATTTGATTGGCCTG